>VDFB02012269.1:0-37401 GCA_007258455.2 Sequoia sempervirens | reverse complement strand
CTACAAACAAATCAAGTAAGAATGTAGCTTTTAGGCAGTTTTAGCTATAGTGAAAAGGGCAATCTGCTAAATGACAAAACTGTTACAACACCTAAACACTAGGTGATAAAATAGGGAAAAGGAAAAGATGTATTTTAAATTGTTGAATATTGTGGGGTAGGTGAAACCCTAATGTAATTGAATCTAAGCCACACAATGTAATTAAATCCTAGCCATTCATTCAAGCTTTGGAAAACTATAATTAGGGCTCTTCCCCTCATTTGTAAAGAGGTTGGAGAGTTGTTGTAAAAAGTATTTGCAGTAATAGAAAACAACATTGCATGATTTTATAGATGTTGTCTTTGAGTTTTCTCATCTTGCATGCATGGCTCTACCTTCCATAGTAGTTTTAGTTGTAGATTTTTGAATGGAAGTGATAATGGAAATTGTTATTATGGTATTTGATGAACTTTCAGCCTATACTTTTAGCGCTTGTTGATGTCAAACTTTTGTGTAAAGTTAGCCTGGGATTCTTGATTTCAATGTTGCAACTTAGATCAATTGCATGCACATGATGTGCATGTGCAATCTAAAAAGTTGCAATCCTTAGAAGATTGCAATGGTTTTGTGTAATTGTAGGTTCCTCTTGGCCAAGAAAAACCTAGTTTAGGGAGTTTTTCTACTATAGCAGCCACCATGATCACTATTCCTTTGTAGTTTCAAATCCAAGAACCTTCTCTCTTCCTTGCCCCCCTCTTTACTTTTTTTTAATGAGTAACCTTAGGCAAGGTTCATTGCACACTGTAGAGCTAAATCCAATGATAAAATGGAGTTCAAGACTATTGTTTGAACCTACAACAAACACACAACAACTTCCCCATCTTAGGAACTCCATTTCAAGACCCAACTTCCCATGGTTTGAAACTCATTTGTAAGTTCACCTTATGATTCCAGCAAAATCACATAAAATAATTAAGATATTCTAGGCACTGTCAAGACCTGACATTAGAGACCTTGGGATAGTGTTCTACAATTTGATTGTGGAAGATTGTCTTTCAAGAGAGGTGATGCATCTATGCATTACCTATGTTGAGAACTACATAAAAAAACATCAACAGGAACTTGTTTCTATAAAAGCAACCACAAGGGTAGTTGTCTAGGGTTGGAGAGTTTTCTATAGGTTAGCAGGTTGAGCTTTCGCATGTGTGAGGGTTTGAAGCATGGAATGGGATGTGTGGATTCATGATGGAATGCATGGATAGCTTGTGCTTCAGAAGTGTTCATGGAGTCTCTGAAGATGTATTGTAATGGGTTTTCATTGCCGAATAATACATGGAGTGTGGATGTTTTTGGAGGCTAGTTTTTTCTCTCTTGAGGGTTTTCCCAGGGTATATCTTGTGTCATCTTTCATGGGTATGTTTTCTATTCTCTTGCATGTTGATATTGAGTATTTATTTACATGTTTTCATATTTGGGTTATGTGGAAATTGTCATTATATGGCTGCAAGTTTTTCTTACAAATTTCTCCAAGGGTTTCATCTATTTGTTCTTATTTTATTTGTTTCTTTTGATGCTTTTTTTTTTAATGATTTCTAATGATTACAAAATTTAAACTAATCTATCTAATCTATGAAATGATGCTGAAAAAAAGAGAAAAATATAGAAATCTAACACTTTTTTCAACTAAAATATGCAGGAATTTTCTCTCCAAAAATGTTTGCAAAATCTAATTAAATAAGCAATAACTTGAATGCAAAAAAAAATGTTTGAGGAACTCTATTATTGGATCTAAAAATGGTAAAAAAGAAAAAGAAAAAAAGAGACTAAAAAGCACCCAAAAACTTTTCTAAAAGGTCTATATAGAGACTCATTCACCCTTGGCCGAATGGGTTTTTTTTAGGGTTTTTTAAAAATTGTATTTTTAGAATATGAGTTTATCTTATTGGATTATTGGTTCTATTCTATAAAAGGGGTTTCTATAACATATTTTTCCAAAATAGGGTATCTTAAATTCAAGTTTAACTAAGGTAAAATGATGAACTAAGTGATGAGCCAAGTTTTTTGGTCTAGTTTTGGGTAGAATCTATAGTCTATTTGCTCATAGATGTCATGGAATTTAATGCTTAAGTTTTGGTATTGGCTTAAAGTTTCCCTCAAACCATTGACATTTGACATTACCCTATCTTTGTATGCATGTTTTATAGTGAATAAAATAATTTTCTGAGTTTGAGCATCTGAGTTCTTGTTAGTTTAGAGGATACGTATCCAAGGGGCCCCACTTGGTGAGTAATCCATCTTCTTAGTTTAGCATTAGTTTAGTATTACTTGTTGTTTGATACTTAGTTAGAAATATAGCATTGACTATTCTTGCAGCCACTAGATTTTCATTTTGTGTTTGTTCCTATAACCAAATAGACAGAGTAGTTTCATGTTTGTCACCTAGATCTTTATTCCTACACACATTTCAACATAAGTATAGTTGTTGGTTGATATTAAACATTTGCTTTATTTCCTTTCGAACAATTTACTTTTAGCAGTGTTTCTTAGTTGTAGAATGCAATGACTACTTGAGCCCCTAGTGCACATATAGTGTTGACCCATTTCAAGTTCACGTCCCTAGATTGACAAGTTAAATTCACCTTCATGGTGATTGAATGTCTATTTAGGTTAGATTTCTAGTCTCTGAATCATGGTTGTAAAGGATTAGTTATGAAATCATTGTAGGAGGCCAACACTAAGTGACTATTTTTAGTATGTAATTTGAATCTAAATCTAAACTTAGATGATTGAATGATGATCTTAATACAATTTCAATGCAAAATAAATGCAAACCTAATCAATTTTTTCTTATTTTTCATGAATTTAAGGGATCCAAACATGCAAAAGTAAACCTTAAATGCAATGGTCACTAATGCAAGATTAAAGAACCCTAAATGAAATGCAACTAATTCAACCTAACACAAACCTAGTGCAAAAATCAAATCTAGGATTAAAGGACTCCAATTTTTACAATTTTGTTGTAGTATGGTAGGTTCACCAAAATGAAACATAGAAAAAGGGGTAGGGTTAGGGTTTCCCAAAGTGGAAATGTGTATCCAAAAGAGGAAAATAGATGCTACCTCTCTCTAATTTCATTAAAATTGAGATCTCCACAAAGAATTGACTGACAACCCTTAGGTCAATCAACTATTTGTGAGAATCTTTAGATTTCCTTTTTCTGTTAGGACGAGGGTCAAGGTCAAACAACACTTTGGGGAGAAAAATAAAAAATAGTAAATCAACTCCAAAATCCAATATATCACTTGGATTTACTAGATTAAGAATAAAACTAAGAGAAACAACAAATTTTCTAGAAAATTTGGGAGATAAATGTTGTGGACTTGTCATAAAATTGTGTTTATGTAAGCTTGATAAGGTCTCATTCGCCCAGGGGTGAATGGGTCGAAGTGCCCTAGTATGAAATTTTTTGAATCTAAGCTTTGAGCTTGAAACCTTCAGTTCTTCCTTGTAAATCTGAACCTTCACTCTTGGATCAGATCTTGTGATGAATCTACAAAACAAGATTGTTGTTTGTTTGTGGAATGGGGTTTGACTCAGTCAAACCCCAGGTTTGGTAGTTAAACCTTGATGAAAAAGTATAGATCTGAAACATAAAATGTGTGTGCAAGCCCTAATCCTAAGTGTGTCTAAGATCAATAAAGCTTAAAATGAAAAGAAACCTTATTCAAGTGTGTTAGAATAGGATCCCTAAATGAATATGAACAATGATGACCTACTTTGGGAGATCTCAAATCACCCTAATAATTCAAAAAATTGAATATACCTTCCTTTAGGCAGAAAGTAGAATGATAATAGAAGATGGAACCACTTAGGAAACAAGTCATTAGGCTTGGTTCAATGTCTTGGTGCATCTCCCAAAACCTTGAATCCATCATGATCCTCCACAGGCATCTATCATCACTCACTGACAATGCTTAATCTTGTTGACAAAACAAGCTTGAAGACCTACAAAAACAAATAGACTATTGTTCTAAGACTTCACTTTTGAATGCTTGATTAACTTCTCCTTGCTTTTGAATATGAATACTTGTGATCTCATGTGAATTTCTTTTCCTTTCTAGTGTAAAATGAATATAAAACTTAGTTTTATATGCGTCCGTTCTAATTTTCCAATTATTAAATCTTGAAAGCCAACAATTAGAATTTGAATTTAGGACCTTAAAATGATGCCAAAAACATGTCTTAAGTTGAGTTTTATGAATCTAAAGATGACCCATTCACCCATGGGCAAAAGGTTCCTAACCTAAAACTTTAGGACCTAAAAAATGTCTAGGCATTAGTTTAATTAATAGCATTTATTCAATATGGGTTATAATATTGAGAAATAAATAAAATATGAATTAGGATGTATAATAATGGGTATTAGGGGCCCATTAATTAGGTTTAAAATGCATAAATGTAAGGTCACTAAAATAGGTCCAAATTAAGTGTGAAATTATACATTCTCTTAGAAAGGAGTACAATTTTCTACATGAAAAGAACATTTGTTGTGATACCTGATTTGGTACCAATTGATGTTGGGACGTGGGTTGAAGATTTCCTTGATTTTGTAACAAAGGATTTTAGGATATTGTTTGATGTTGTGATGTGTATTGAATACCTTTGTTTTGAGATCCTAAATAAAGCAATACTTGAGGACCTTGTGGTTGTTGAGGTATATTTTGAGAGTTCCATGAGGTGGTTTAGCACTGTGATACATGTTGTGACCCTTGAGGTGGTTGGATTTGAATTTGAGGACCTTGTGGTTGTTGAGGTATGTTTTGAACACTTTGTGATTGTTGGTTTTTACTTTGAAGACCTTGTGAAGCTTGATACCCTTGTGGTTGTTGTGATATGAGTTGTGAACCTTAGGATTGTGGACCTTGTATACTAGGAATAACACAGAATATGGGTGGAACATTGGTATTAGCATTTGGTATACCCACATTTGTATAATTTTGTAGACTTTGGTGCTTTCCATGTTGACCCATAATATTAGATGAATCCACCCTTGTGATTATGGGTTAGGTTGGTACATATAATGAAGATGTTTTTGGAATAGATTGAATGATGTTATTTACCAAGGGTGCATTTTGAGAACATTGACCCATGTTTTCACAAGATTGACCTAGGGTTGCAACATTTGACAAGGGTTGTTCCCTAAGTGTGTCTAGATCAAAAGTAGAGGGAAGTTTTGTTCCTTGTTGTGCAAGTGTGAGCATATATTGAGTAGGATTTTAGCTTAACATAGTGTTTATGAGTTGATGAACCCTAGGTTCTTGTTGCATTTTAAGTAACTCTCTGATGGTAACTTCATGGGGTTTTCCCACAATATAATCTATTTAAAAACTTGTTTCATATGATGAGTAAAATGGTGTCAGGTTTTTTGGTGGAGTGGAAATTCCTCTAGGATTAAAATCAAGTATCCCAAAGGTAGGTTCACTAGAAATTTTTATGATGGGTATGTTTGAACCACTAGGGTTTAACTCCATATTTTTCTTATGTTGTGCCCTTGTTGTAACCATAAAACATGTATAAAACTTAGGAGTTGTGTGTTGTGAATCAAATTGTTTGAATTCTTTAGTTGATTAAAATCTATTTAACAAATACCCCCTAATAGGTTTTGGAACAATGATGTACGATGTTGTGAACAGATGAATGACATGAAACTTTCAATTTTTTACCATAACCTAGACTCAAGTTTGATTGATGTTTTTTGATCATGATGTTCATGAAATTATAAAACTTGAGAGTAGACTTGTGACTTCAAGGTAAAATTTTCCAAAAAATATGTGCACTAATTCAACTAAATGTCTAGAAACATATTGTTTCTAAACATAGAGTTAAAGTAGTTGATGTTTGAAAACTTAGTCTAAGGAGTTTGCTGCCAAATTTTTCAAGTTGTTATGTGAAGTTAGATGTTGTAATGTTGATGTTGATCCATTTTAAAAACTTAAGATATATATTTGATAAGGCCAAGTGATTTTGATTAAAAAAAATCTCTTCTATGATGTGTTAATGGTTGATACTTAAGAATTGATTTGATAAAAATAATGAGCATAAAATTTATTGTTGTATGTTTTGAATCAACTAACACAAGTGAATTTTGATTATGGGTCAAGAATGAATAAATAATTCATTTATCATTCATTTTAATATGTAGGATACAAATAAGATGTGGATGCATAACTACCTAAACATAACTGCTTGAACAATTGATGACAGTTTGTATAAGCAGTTACACAATTCATAAGCTTTCCTACCACCCACCATACAATGTAATATGCTAATATTTTCCAACATTCCCCCCATTAATGCATTGTTCCTATAAATGTATCAAATAAAATATTTAATTCACTTTATTAAGGGACCCCCATTAAGGCTTATATACCAAAACTTGTTGATTACAATATATATATACATCTTTGTGAAGATCAACCTTGAAAAAATAAATCCCGAATCAGGTGAAGCTCCATCAAGCTATCTCATGACCCTTGGAAAGGTGTATCCCCTAGTTAAATTCCTGAGTTCTTCCTCCCATGAACTCCTAAATCACAAATTCCTAAATTATTTGACAACAATCCATATTGAGCTCTCCAAACACATGGCTCTATCAAGTTGTCTGATGACCCTCAAAAGGGTATAATTCTTGATCATAGCCTTGAGTGATCACAAGAAAACCATCCATACTGAGCTCTACACCAAAAAACTTACCTATCTCCAAAAATCAAACTTCACAATATATGTATTCTTCAAATCTTCCAGCAACAACAAGGAAAAGCCAAAAACTTAAAGACAAAACTACTTGTCATGCAAAGCATCATCTCAAAGTGAGAAGCTATGAGATGAGAGAAACTCCTCCATCCTTCTCTGCCACTAGCCTCCAATATATCCTATTAGTTCTTGTTCTCCAAAAAATAGCACCAAAAGAAGTATTGCAACCTTTGATGGAGGAGTAATAGATATAATAGACTCTTGACCAATCACTCCATTGATAAACTCATACTTCAAAGCTTCCACTAGAGACATGTAATTATCACCATTAATATCCTTACCTACCATAGGTATACACTCTCCAAAATCCAAGTCAAGACAAATAATATGTATGGCCATGATAAAGAAAACTGACTAACCAATGTGAATGTCTAAATTACAAATCACCAGTCACTCACAATCTCCATAACATGACATTAACCAAGATTAATAGAATGAAAAAAATCATATTCAACCATTTGCATACATAAAATTACTCAAAATGAGGTCATGCAACTAAAATCTATGATCTCATATTCTCAATGACTCTACTAATAACTATGAATGAACTTCTATTGCATTTAAAATTTTTCTAGATAGACAAATAGATCACTCTTCGATCCACACACAACAAGTGCCTTCAATTTCTGTCAAACTCCCAATTCAAATCTTAACTTTCTCCATGCATCTTAGGAGGTGAGTGAACAATAAAATTCAAACACTAAAGTACAATGGCTTTCCCTTAACAAACTTTAGCAACCTCCAAAATAGAATTGTTTTGTTACTCCAAAGACATCCTTTCCTCTCTAGTTTGAATGCCTTAAACAATATATTTTAGGCATAGAAGTTAAACAAAACAAAACTTTGGTTTCGTTTTCACATTCAATGGAAATGCTACATGAAAAAGAAAAAGGATCAATGCTTCATCAATTTCATCTTTCTTCTTTATTGCATAAGTATTTAAAGATCTATAGGAAAAATTGATGAACTCATCAACAAGATATTCAACAATTGTTTTAATATTTTGGAATGCACTTTTCTGAAAACTGATAGTAATAAGATAGACTACTTGATTACCTTTTTCAATGATTGATAGATTGCATAAATATTCCACAATGAAAGCTGCAATTGAAGAACCTGAGCTTTTTTGCAATGATGAAACACTACCACCTTGTCTCATGATCAAAATATTAAGTATCTCTCCATACCTTAATCCTTGATTGTTTGGCCAAAATAACTTTCAATTCCTTTGTATGGCTTAGAGAGTTGATCAGACTTCAACAATTCCTCCCAATTCTAGATTAACAACTTGACACCTTCTATGAGAGCAACCATAATTTTGGAAACATTAACAAAAACATCTTCTATCAAAGAATCAATTATGAAACCTTTCACACCTTTCTCAATAAAACTTACGTGGGCTTGATCTCTATCTCCCACTAAACAAAAGTATTAATTTTCCAAAATTTTGTACTCGTATCCCATATGCTTTCATATATAAAGGCATGGCAGTGAAGCCAAAACCATGTCATTTACTGTGAAATGTTCTTTCACCATATGTGAAAAATTTATAACCAAAACTTAGTGATAACCAAGTTCGAGCTATAATCGGCCCATAGCTCTCTATTGCTTCTCTATAGATTCTCCTTCACACATCCTTTCCTAGCACTTGCAAGCATCACACCCAAGATTTTTCATGAAATAGGGGATCTTCAAATGTCCAACAATGCTCGGTATTTTAAAAACATAAAATATAGTCCAGTCATAGCTCTAATATCATATGTGGGTCAAGAATGCATAAAACATTGATTGATCATTCGTTTCAATATGTAGGATACAAATAAGATGCAGATGCATAACTACCTAAATATAAATGACTGAATAGTTGATGACAATTGGTATAAGCAGTTACATAGTTTAGAAACCTACCTGCCACCTACCATGAATGTATACGCTAATACTTTCCAACATTGATAAGATCAATATGTTGAAAAATATGAACATTGTGATGCTTGATGAGTGTTATAAGTGAGCCACAATTGGTTTTGTCTTAGTATAATTTTTTTTGCAAATGTAGATGTTTTGGAACTAGAATACAACCAGTTTTATTTAAAAATTGTTTATTGTTTGATCAAATTATGCAAAAGCATTGAACTATCAAGCAAAAGAACTGCTTTGTTCTACAAAAGTATCAATATTTTGTAGAAGTGTTGATGTTCAAACAAAAGTGTCAGACTACTAAAAAAAATGTCGTTGTTCAAAAAAAAAAATTCGTGGAAAATGCATCAATATGTGCAAAAACGTTGATGTTCAAATAGAAGCATCATTTTAACAAAAATGGAAGCACCGATTTATGCAAAAGTATCACACTATCAAGAAAATACGTCAGTCTACTCAGGGGATCTTTAAAAGGTCCATTTTACCTAATTTGTTTGAATTTGCAAGTTGACAAACACATAATACAACATGTAAACTAAATCAGTGAGGTGATCATATGATTGTGTGAGTTCTCTTTTCACAAGAATTCAATAAAATAGTATCATTGGTTTAGCAAAAATAACACATGTCAGTCAAGTACAACCTAGCTAGTAGTAATAAAGGAACATCTCCTCATAATAGGCTTACCACTCAAAGGTTAATCCATATCAAAGGGAATTCAAATGTCATCTCATCGACAAGTGAACGTCCTTCCAAAGTGACTTCCTTGCACCTATTTACTACTATTTTTTAAGGTTTAGAAAAATTGGAGCAATAGATATTAACAATTATATGCAGATTTAATAACCCAGAAATAACAATGAAGAATGACACAAAAGAGATCAACACAAAAATTTAACATGGTTCACCCAGTATAGGTTACATCCACATAAACTCAACCACCCAATGAGTTTATTATCCAGTACAAAGTAGATTACAATCTTGTGAATTAGACACGTCGCAACTTACATCCCAACTGCTTATAACAAGCTTTTTGGAAGCTTCCAAAATTTTTCATTTGATGTGTCAATAGGAAAACCTTGATGTGTTAACAAGGAAATTACTTTTTGAGGGCTACACCCCAAAACCCTTGTTGTTGAGGGTTACCACCCCCAAACCCTTGCTCTAGGCCTAGCCTAGCCTCAATCCCCAATGAGGATACATTACAAGTGTACAATATTTGCATGATCAGTTGCCACATATCAACAATATCCCACTTGGAGACTAATCAGGCTCCACACCAAACAATCTACCACTTGAAGATTGATCCTGGATGACACCACTACACTTGGAGCTCCCAGTGGATCATAGGTCTGATTGGTTTCTTATATCCACCATTATTAGTCATGAAGGCCAATGGGAACTAATATGGAAATCCAGTTGCTCCCATGTAACTACCTTTGTGAACATCTTTGTAGGATTCTCAGTTTTGTGAATTTTCTCTAAATTTAACTATCCATCCTCCAAAACTAACTAGATGAAATGGTATCTGAGCTGTATATGCTTAGCTTTTGAATGTAGAGCTGAATTCTTAACAAGATTAATGACACTCTAGCTATCAATGTACAAAGGAATATCTTCTTGTCATTGTCCTAATTCCTCTAGAAAATGTTGTAACCAAATCATCTCCTTACTAGCTTCCATAGCAACAACATACTCAGCTTTAGTGGTTGAAAGCGCAACAACCTTTTTCAGCCTTGAAATTCAACTTATTGCAGTACCTCCTATAGTAAAAACATACACTGTAGTACTCCTCTTGCTATCAATATCACTTACCAGATCAAAGTCAACATATCTTTTTAAAGTAGAATTTGTTCCTCCAAAACATAGTTTCTTTGAAGTAGTACCTCTCAAATAATGGAGAATCTAGTTTACCACATTCCAATGTTCCATTCCTGAATTGTTCATAGACCTGTTCACAACTCCCATTGCATGTGAAATATCTAGCCTTGTGCATACCATTGCATACATCAAGCTACTAACTACTAATGTATATGGTATGTTAGACATTTTGTCTTCCTCCTCTTGTGTCTTTGGACACATCTCCTTTGCCAACTTAAAATGACTAGGGAAAGGTGTACTAACTACTTTTTCATTCTACATGTTAAACCTTTTCAACACCTTCTCTACATACTCACTTTGAGACAAAAAATAATTTTCTATTTATCCTATCCTATGTGACCCTAATACCAAGGATTTGTTTTGTAGTACACAAATCCTTCATAGCAAATGAATTTGATAATTTCTGCTTAATTTCATTAATATGTTTCATGTTAGACCTGACAACAAGCATGTCATCAACATAAATCAACAAGATAATATAGCTTCCATTATCCAATTTCTTAAAATAAACACAATAATCAAAATGACATCTTTGTAACCTTGTTCATCCATAAAACTATCAAACTTCAAATATCATTGTCAAGGTGCTTGCTTCAAGCCATACAAACTCTTCTTTAGCCCACACAGTAATTTCCTCCTTACCCTTGACTTCATATCCCTATTGTTGCTACATGTATATTTCCTCTTCCAAATCCCCGTGGAGAAATGTTATTTTCACATCTAGCTATTCAAGATGGAAGTCTTTTGCAGCCACAAGACTTAAAATAGTTCTAAAAGAATTCATCTTTACAACCAAAGAAAACATTTCATCAAAACCTATACCTTTTTTCTATGCAAAACCTTTTACCATGAGTCTGGCCTTATATTTTCTCTTGCCTCCATCTTCTTCCTTCAACCTCTAAACCCATTTATTTGGCAATGCTCTTTTACTTGTAGGCAATTAGACTAAATCCCAAGTCTGATTTTGTAGCAAGGAATCCATTTCCTCTTTTATTCCTAGCTCCCACTACTTTTTGGTATCTACTTGCATTGCTTCTTCATAACCTTTAGGTTCACCATAATTAGTTAATAATATAGAATATAATGATGGAGAAAATCTTTCTGAAGGTCTAGTTATCCTTGTAGAATGTCTAACACTTGCAGGAGTCTATGGGATAACTCATTGTTGTTGAGCATCAAGTACCACTAGCATTTTATTTTTTTGAATCTCATCCAACACCACATATTCCTTTTTGGCATGTTTATGCTTCTTTTCCTATAGCCCATCCTTATACACGACCTTCTCATTGGTTATAACATCTCTACTCCTAATAACTTTATGATTTTCATAATCCCATAATCAATAACCAAATTCATCTACTCCATATCCTATGAAGGTACATTTTTTAGACTTAGCCTCAAGCTTGGTTCTAATTTCAATATTAACATATACTAAAGCTTCACAACCAAATGTTTTCAAAAATGAATAGTTTACCTTTTTATCCATCCATGCCTCCTCTGGAATGCCACCCCATCCAAAGGATTTGACGGTCCTCTATTTATTAAATAAATAGTGGTATGTACAACATCTGCCAAAAACTGTAAGGGTAGTCCAACATAATATATCATGCTCCTTGCATGCTCCATAATGATCCTATTCATCCTCTCAGACACACCCTTTTCTTGTGGGGTTCTATGAACTATTTTCTACCTATGGATTCCATTGTATGAATAATAATTTTCAAATTCTTTGTTGCAATACCCACCTCCATTATCAGATCTGAGACACTTCAACTTTTCTCCTATCTCATTCTCTACCAAACCTTTTCACTTATTAAAAGTTTCAAATAATTTTGATTTTTGTTTTAGGAAATACACCCATGTTTTCCTAGTTGCATCATCAATAAAAGTAACATAATAGCAAGAGCCACCAAGAGAAGCTACCTAAGCAGGTCCCCATACATCTAAATGCACAAGCTCTAATTTCTCACTCTTCTTCTCTTTCCCAAATTTGAGAAATCATAATCTTTTTGTTTTCCATAAACACAATTATTGCATAAATCCAAGTCAATCTGCATTAGACCTACTAGCAAATTTTTGGAGTGAAGGATCTTCATCCATTTCTCACTCATGTTCCCAAGTCTATGGTGCCACAATTTTGTTTATGTTCCTACAACAAGTGCTCTAACTATCTTAGTAGCAATTGTTTCTATAGTAGCTAAGGTAGAATAAGTATTACCAATACAAAAATAAAATGTGCCTACCTTCTCACCTTTGGCTACTACTAATGCACCTTTAGTGAGATTCTAGACTCTGTCTGTAAAGGTAACTATGCAGCCATCACTACCTAGTTGTCTTGCAGAGATTAATTTTCTTCTAAAATTTGGAACATGCCTTACCTCCTGTAGCAACCATTCATTTCCATTTTGCAACTTATTTTTTTATTTTTCCTTTTCCAACAATCTAATAGGGTTCAACATCACCCAAATATACCTATCCATTTAAATCACCTTGAACATAATCTACAAACTATTTCCTATGGGGTGTGGCATGAATGAAGCCCCTAAATCTATTACCCAGGAATCATTAACATTTTTTAAACATAGAATTAAAGCATCCAACAATTTATTAATTGCAACATTAGCTTCCTTACTGTCAGCATGTTGTCTATCTCCTTGTTTTCCTTTTTGAGACCAACAATCTCTCTTCAAGTGACTTGGCTTTCCATAGTGCCAACAATCCATTCTTCCTCTGGATTTAGATCTACCTTTCTTCAACTTCCCTCTTAACTTCCTATGATTTGTTGGGCTTTTTCCTCTCCCCTTTGTTCTTCCCCTGTTCTCTATAGTCAAAGCATTACCCAATGTTGAAGTCTCATTGATGCTTTTCTATCACATTTCCTCGCTAAGGATAATACCAACAACATCATCAAATTTAAATGTATTTGAACCAAAGATAGAGTTACCTACAACCATTAGCAAACTATTCTATCTTTGTCGAAAAGAACATAAAAACAACAGCCCTCACCTCTCATCAAAATTTACTTTTACAAAATTTAATTGATTAGTAAATGTATTAAACTCATTTAAATGATCTATCACAGATCCACCTTCAATCATGTTTTTAGATTAAACAAATGGTTCATGAGAAATACCTTATTTGGGGCTGAGGCCTTTTCATATAATTTATCCAAATGTTCCATCAAATCCACTATTGTCTTTTCTTTTATTATATTGAATTCCACAGATGGTGTCAGGCACAATTGAATGGTTCCCAATTCCTTTCTATCCAAAATCTCTCATTCTTTATCAAACATCATAGCATCTTTCTTTTCTTTTCCTTGCAATGGTCATCATAGATCCTTTGGTACAAAATAATCTTCCATCTACATCTTCCATAATTGATAATTCTAGTCATTGAACTTTTCAACCTTGAATTTTCCTTATTCCATTGTTCCCACTCAAATCTAGAGTTTTTTTGCTAATCAACCAAAATACATATGGCTCTAATACCTGTTGTTAGGGTTCAAGAAAATTGAAGCAATAAACATTAAAAATTATATGCAGATTCAATAACCTATAAATAAAAATGAAGAATGACACAAAAGAGATCAACATATAAATTTAATGTGGTTCACCCAATATAAGCTACATCCATAGAAACTCAACCACCCAATGATTTTATTATCCAATGCAAAGCATATTACAATCTCATGAATCACACACACCACAACTTACATCCCAATTGCTTATAACAAGCTTTTTGGAAGCTTCGAGAATTAGCGTTTTACAAGGTCTTTTTCATTTGATGTGTCAATAGGAAAATCTTGATGCGTTAATGGGGATTTTTTTTTGGGGGGTTGCACCCCCGAACCCCTGCGAGGATACATTACGAGTGTACAATATTTGCATGATTAGTCACCAAATATCAACACTATTTCCCTACCATCGACATATCGATGGGACATGAAACACGCTGCCTCTAAGTTCACCTTGTCGCACTGATAAAACAATTCATAGAACATCGAATGATGAAGTTGGCTCCTCCTTTACACTAATTGCTCTTAAGCCCAAAATCTTGTAGACCACCATAGCTAGCGAATGAAAATTGATTCAACCCTTATTGGAAATAAATGAATAATTAATTAGTGATGCAATTAAATAAATACTAATTAGTCAAGGAAGAATAAAATGGGAAAGTGAATTAATTAATAGAAGAAATATGACTTTATACCATAATTAAATAAGTAAATTATTTAATTAGGTAGGGAAGAAGGGGATTTGATATGGAAAATGGTGTTTTTAGGCCTAGGATATTTTTTTAGTGCCTTTATTTTCCCCCTCTTTGATACAATCTTGTGCCATGATGAAGATGAGATGGACCTATGCCTCCTTAGAAAATTTTGCAAATTTTGAAAAACATTCAAAAAATTTGGAAAAGTTATTTTGATAAACAAAAGACATTTACAATAAAAAGACTTTAGTTTCAAGACCTTTAGGATATTCACATTAGGGTTTTGGACTCAAAATTGGATGGGTCTAGTAGAAACCCTACCCTATAGGGGTATAAATAGGATTTTGGGTATAAAATTGGTCATTTGTGTCTTTTTACTAGAGTGAATAGTGAGTTCTGAGAATAACTTTGTTACAGAGATGTTAAGATATAGCTTGCACCACACTCCTCACATGACAAATTCATAGTTTGTACCAACAAACAACTAGAGGGCTCCAAGGATGCAATGTAATGAGGGAAAGTATATGCAATGCATGTTGTGTGTTGCATTTGTTATCACATTCATTGCAAATGGGGAAGTTCAACAAATATACTTAATGCAATGCATTTGCTAGTT
Source organism: Sequoia sempervirens (assembly GCA_007258455.2). Lineage (NCBI taxonomy): Eukaryota > Viridiplantae > Streptophyta > Pinopsida > Cupressales > Cupressaceae > Sequoia > Sequoia sempervirens. The sequence goes on along the minus strand of VDFB02012269.1, from coordinate 21,983 downwards.
AGGGTTTGTCAAATGTATTGTGATGTAACTGATAAATGCAACACATGTGATTCATGTAACAAAAATGTGGTTTGGAATGATGCAAGTGACATTGTGAGTCACATGTGAGGGATTATGTGATGCATGTGTATTGATGTGACACAATTGCTAGTTTGTATACTGTAAGTGATTTGTGTGATGCATGTATTAGATCATACAATGTAATTGAATTTGTAAGTTGATGAGGTTAAAATATGCTCATAGTTTGGATATTATGATGAACTTTTAATATCTTTACTTTTGTTATTCGTGGTTGTTTAAACTCTTTTGAAACCGTTTTATTGGGATATCCTATAGCAAAATATTTTCATATTCTTGCAGCATATTGTGTTGACTTGACTACATTTATTGCCATGTTGACTCCCTAAATGAGTGGTATATCTCATACAGTTTTTGAATGATGAAATAGATTTAAATGTGTGATTAATGAATGGATATCGTGTATGTGCCATGCACCTTTTCTTTCACATCTATTACCTTTTGTTTTGTAGGTTGTTGAAGAAAGTATGATCAAGTCAAGCGTAGCTGATTTTGGCCTTGCAGTAAAGTCTATTTCCCGCATGACTTCGAGGAAGCTCTGGCGAAGACTCTTTGACCGAAACTGATGGAAGGATTTTTAATGATAGTCATTCTGGAAAGAGTGGAGTGCTAGATTCTCTTCGGATCAGGTTGAACACATAAATTCATTTATGAAGTTTGTTCCTTGATTTAGGGATACACTTTACTTCCACGTCTTTCTTTGATAGGGTTAGTTAGTTAGTTGCTCTCCTAATTTTAAATAAAGTACTCCTCCTGCATGAGTGAGAAAGGAGACGATAGTTAGAGTAAGATAGAAGCATAGTGATAAAAAAGATAGCAGATATCATGTAAGAGTCAGTATGATAATAAAAAGAAGAATCTATTTGACAAGAGACAGAGTTTGTTGTTAGTTTCCATATCAACAAAGCAATGTATACCATTCTGTTTTCATGAATAAAGTTTGATGAAGTTCTGAGTTCAACACCTGTGTAATCAATAGATGCCTGCTAAGGGGGCCCACTTAGTAAGTATCTATAGCTAGTTAGTTAGCTGTTCTTTTCTGTTGATCATTAGTTAGCTTTCATCTTTGAAGTTTTCATACAAACTCAGTCTTGTATTGCTCCTGTAGCCTCGGGAATCCATCCCTGTGCCTGTTCCTGCAGCATAAGGCCAATTCATAGTTTTTGTTTCAGTCGTAGCTATTATGGTTTCTATTTTAATCAAATCATAGTTGAGTTAAAGAACTTTGCATTACCTTCCTGTAGCATAGATAGAATTCATTTCAAGTATTTATTTCTGTTATGTTTTGACCAAAACTAGTTCTTAGTGCATATATTGTGCTACGCCATTTAAAGTATACGTCCCCTAGTTTGACAAGTAAATGAATGTCCATAGAGAAATATTAGTCACCTGTTGGAATGTCCAATTCCTAGGAAAGGTTTTACTATGATTTTCATATCCTTTTGTGGGTGCAACCATTTTTTGCGTCGTTGTCGGGGATGGCGTCAAGCTAAAAATTTGTTAGAAGTCATTTTTTAGCATTATTTTAGTTTGTTAGTCAAAAAATTTCAAAATCTTTCAAACCACCATTCATTGTATTGCATGCATAGAAGAAGAATAGATGCACTAGGAAGGTTCCTCCCTGAAAACCTATTTGTTGAACTACCATTTAACCCAACTGATGAAGAACCTGAGGAAAATCCATTGGTTTTGTTATTCCAGCAATCAAATATGGAAAATAATCCACCTAATCCACCTCTAGTGTTTGAGTTTCCCATTGTCCCCCAACGAGATACTGACAATCTTAAAAATATTCCCTCTTCATTGCTTCCCAAGTTCTATGGCCTGGTTACAAAAGACCCAGAAACTTTTCTGTTCGAGTTTGATTTCCTCTGTCGCAGTTATGACTACACTTTAGATGCTCATAAACTGAAGTTGTTTCCTTCCACCTTGAAGGATGGAGCTCTCAGATGGTTCATGAGTCTGGGAAGAGGTGTTGTTGATAGCTGGGCAGCCATGCAAACAAAATTCCTTGAGAAGTATAAGGAATATTGTAAGAGTGCCAGTAAAGGTGATGACATATTCTGAATTCAATAGAAGGAGGATGAAAGTCTGGAAGATTATATTTCAAGATTCTTGTTTTCACTGGAAAGGAACTCAAACCATACTCTCAATGAGGACTCTCAGAAATTACTCTTTTTAAGGGGAATCAGTGATGCCTATATAGACACCCTGGACCTGATGGGAGGAGGTGATATAACCCAACTGCTTTGGGATGATATAAAGAAAATATGTCTTAACTACTCTCGAGCAATAGTTAAGAAAGGTCGAGGTCATCATGCTACTGTGGGGAAGTCTTCTTCCAGTGGAGTTTCCCAGATGGAGATAACAAATTTGTTGTCTAACTTCAAGTAGAACATCATTAATAATATGGTTGCACAACTAGACACTATGCAAGCTCAGAAGAAACATGAGGTAGCTGAGGCAGTTTTGGCCGAGTTCGCTCCATACTGAAGACAGAAGAAACATGACTGCAGATGCAAGATGGTGGCTAATCTGGAAGCTAAGTAATTACCTACTGACTTTAAGCCAGTAGAAGGTCATGATGATCAAGTGTTCTTTGTTGCATAAAGGAGACCATGGGCTCAAAGACAAGGTATGCCTCAAGATCCTTTAATTTTTGGTAATCATTATTCTGGCTATAATAACCAATGGCAACCTACATATGAACCACCACCACCCTGGAATACATCTCAACCAAGTTGGCCTAATTATCAGACCCCACAATGGCAATCTCCTCAAGGAGGTTGGCAACATCCACAAGGACAATGAACCCCACCCCTAGGTAATTGGTAGCAGAATCCTCAATGGAGAGGTCCTTAGCAATGGTAAAACTAGTCCCCTGGTTTCCTCCAGCTTCCACAGCCACAACCACAAGCCCTCATGCCACCTCCTACAGCAACTGCCACAAATATTGGACCTCCAAAACAAACGCCTATGCCTACCCAGCCATTGCCAAATCCCAATAATAAGAAATAGCAGTAGCCACAGTAGCCTGCGTATCTTGTTGAAGCCAACCAATATCAAGCTTATGTCTTAGATGTTAATGACATCCATTTGAGGTCTAAAACCACTCTACCTGCTCCACAACCACCTCTAATTATTGAAATACAAGATTCTCCCCTTGAAGAATCTACTGCACCTACTGTTCCTACTGAGCATATACCTATAACTGATACGGTTTCTAAGGAGCCTGTTTTGCAAAGTCAAGACAAACCACATTTTCCTCAAAGGTTGCAAAGTACTACATTTAAATCCATGGAAGAACCCACTTTTGACATTTTAGATCAGCTCAAGAATGTAAAGATTCAAATCCCTTTATTTCAGGCTATTAAAGGTGTTCCCATTTTTGGAAAAGCTATTAAAGAAGCATGTTTGAAGAATCCTGGATAGAAGAAAAAAGATCCCTAAACAATTCATATCTTAGGGAAATTGGCTGATATAATGTTGGGAAATGTAGTCATTCCAAAGTATGTGGACCCTGGAAGCCCTATAGAGCAAATACATATAAATGGCCAAATTGTAAAAAATGTTTTGATTGACTTAGGTGCTGCCATTAATGTCATGACAAAGCATACTATGGACTCTTTGAACATTTCAAACATTAGGTCTACACCTACCGTTCTGTAGCTTGCAGATAGCTCCACAGTTAAACTTGATGGGATGGTGCAAGATGTAATTGTCACTCTTGAATCTTGGGAGTATCTAGTTGATTTCACAATATTATCAGTTAAAGCAACTTTAGGAGGGTATCCAGTTATCCTTGGTAGACCATGGTTAGCCACTGTTGATGCTTTTATAGGATGTCATTCTAGAGATATGACCATTTCTGATGGACAGTCCATAAAAGAATTGGCTTTGTATCTGCTTGCTAGACCTCAACTAGATTTGTCCCAACCTGTTTGGACAGATGTGGGGGAAGAAACTGAAGAAACCAATTCGTTGGCTCAATTAATGATGCTTCAAAATGATCCATTCTCACAGCTTCAAAATGAGGATGCTTTGCTTCTTCAAATTCTGCAGTTTAACTCTGATACAGGTAGTCCATTTGATTCAAATAGCAGCCATATACAATGTTTCCTACAGCAACCAAATTCTGAGAGTTCACTGCCTAAACTTCCAAAAAAATTTCATAACTTACTTCCACAAGAGGTACAAACATCACCTGTAGATTCTATGAGTAATCTCACTAAGTAGATAGAATTATCTCCAGGTCACTGTTTTAATATCAATAGCAAGCTATCATAATCTCAACAGGCTGTCTTATTAAAAATGTTACAAGAATAGCATAAAGCTTTTGCATGGGAATATGGGGACATGCAAGGAATAGATCCTTGAATTTGTACTCACAGGATCTATATCAAGGAAGATTGTTTACTAGTTAGGCAGCCTCAAAGAAGAGTAAATCTAGCACTTAGAGAAATAGTTAAAAGTGAGCTTCAAAAGTTGCTTGATGCTGGTTTTATTTACCCAATCTCTAACATTCAATGGGTTTATCCATTAGTTATTGTCCCCAAGAAAGGTGAAAAATGGAGAGTGTGTGTAGATTACAGAGAGTTGAACACTGCCACTAAAAAATATCACTTTCCACTCCCTTTTGTAGACCAAGTAATAGACTCACTGTCTAGCAAAAGATATTTTTCCTTTTTGGATGGTTACAGTGGGTACAATCAGATAAAAATTGCCCCTGAAAATCAAGATAAGACCACTTTTACCTGTCCATGGGAAACATTTTCTTATTTGGTCTTGCCTTTTGGTCTATGCAATGCACTAGCAACATTTTAGATAGCAGTAATTAGTATCTTTGTTGATATATCTCATGACTGTATGGAGATTTATATGGATGATTTCACTACCTATGGAGTCACATTTGAAGAAGCACTGGTAAATTTAGAAAAAGTATTGAAAAGGTGCAGAGAGAAAAATTTGTCTCTAAACAGTGAAAAATATTTTCTGATGATGGAAGAAGGTATTGTTCTAGGCCATCATATTTCAAAGAATAGAATTCAGGTCGACCCTGCTAAAATTGAATTTATTATGAATTTACAAACTCCTGCAAAACAAAAGGATGTCAGAAGTTTCCTTGGCCATGCAGGGTATTATAGAAGGTTTATAAAAGATTTTAGTAAAATTTCCAGCCCACTTTATGCCTTGTTAACTAAGGTTTCTCAATTCGAGTGGACAGAGGCCTGTGAAAAATCTTTCCTGCAACTAAAGGACTTGCTTACTAAAGCCCCTGTTCTTCAAGGTCCAAAATGGAATTTACCTTTTCACATACATTCTGATGCATCTGATTTTGGTATAGGGGAAGTCTTAAGTCAAAAAGAAAATTCAATTGAGCACGCTATCTACTTTATCAGCAAGAACCTTCAAGGTCCTGAGCTCAACTATACTGTTACAGAAAAGGAATTTCTCGCAGTAGTCTATGCTTTGAATAAATTTAGGCATTATGTCACAAGTTATCAGATATTCATCCACACTAACCATGTAGCAATCAAGTATCTGATGAAAAAACCTGCCATTTCTGGTAGATTGGCACGATGGCTCGTGTTGTTACAAGAATTTGACATTACAATAATTGATAAACCATTAAGAGCTAATGTTGTAGCTGACTTTTTATCAAGACTTCAATCAGCTACACTTGCTGAACACAAGGTTATTGATGATAGGTTCCCAGATGAACACTTGTTCTCCATTGTTGCACATACTCCATGGTATGCAGACATTGCTAATTATCTAGCAGCAAGTAGAATACCAAATCACTTTTCTCCAAAAGAAAAGAAATTGTAAATAGAGAAAAGTTTTAACTTTTCATGGATTGCAAATTGTCTGTTTTATACTGGACCTGATCAAGTGATGCAAATATGTGTAAGAGAAGATGAGACTTATGATATCTTGCATGCTTGCCATGATGAACCATGTGGGGGACATTTTGCAGCAAAGAAAACATCAATGAAGGTTCTTACAACATGGTACTACTAGCCAATGTTACACAAGGATGTTGTGGCCTATACAAAGAATGTGATAGATGCTAGCATATGGGAAGACCAACCAAATCAAATTAAATGCCACTATATCCACAGGTAATAGTCACCCCTTTTGATAAGTGGGGAATGGATTTTGTGGGACCAATTGATCCACCATCAAATGGAAAGTCATACATTCTAGTTTGCACAGACTATGTAACAAAGTGGGTTGAGGTAAAAGCTATGACTCATGCTCGAGATAACAAGGTTGTTGAATTTCTATATAAACAAATTTTCACTAGATTTGGAGTTCCTAGAGAGCTTGTAACTGATCAAGGAGCTCAGTTCACATCGAATTTGATCACTACACTAATGAATGACTATAAAATCAAACATAGGAAGTCCAGCCCCTATCACCCTCAAGCCAATGGTCAGACAGAGGTAACAAATAGGGAAATTGAGGTGATCCTAACAAAGACAGTGTAGTTCCATAGAAAAGATTGGAGCAGTAGACTTATTGAAGCAGTTTGGGCTTAAAGAACTATATGGAAGACAACAATTGAGTTTACACCTTTTGAACTGCTTTATGGGAAAACAACCATGTTGCCCATAGAATTTGAGCACAGAACTTGAGGACAGCTTTTAACTCAATATGGAAATATCTGAAGCACAGAAGGAACATCTCCTATAGCTAAATGCTTTGGATGAAATGAGAAAAGCCACCCTACAGCAAACAAAAGTAGTCCAACAACAAAGGAAGAAATGACATGATCAACACATCAAAACTAGGCAATTTTTTGCTAGTGATTGGGCTCTATTATATGATTCTAGATATCATGAGAACCAAGGTAAGCTCACAACACACTAGCTTGGCCCCTATGAAGTTGAGAATGTGTTCGAGAATGGAGCTATACAGCTAGTGACAATTGATCTAGTTCATTTCAAATTGCTAGTTAATGGCCACCGACTCTAGTTGTACCAGAAACTAGTCTCAAAAGAAGAATTCATGTAGCAGTTCATTCAGGTTCCTCTCGCTACTCTTCCTGTAGCCAAAGGCTTTAGCCTTTCTCCTACAGCTTCACCATAATTTTGAAAAAAACATGCTCATAATAAATGTTTTCTTTTTAAGGAAACCCCTTTTCCTCCATTCTCATTTATCGCCCCATCTCACTTTTTAATCTCCCATCCATCCATCCCATCCATCCATTCCATCCATGCATCTCATCTACCCACATCACCCATCCACCTCATCCATCCGCATCACCCTTAATTATGATATCATTCCCAACTATCAACTCATGAAGATGTCGTCATCTTTCTTCACACGTACATGTAATTATCAAAGGTACACCATATCTTTTGTTATCTCATATTTGATTTATTTTATTCTATTCATTTATTGCTATGACAGTACCAATCATTATTACCCGATCTCCACCTATTCTTTAGTACATGTGAGGACACATGTCATACTCTAAGTAGGGGGTGGGGTAATCCACCTTTTAAAACCTATCTTTTTGCTGCTGTCACAACTGCACTGATAACCTTTCTTTATTATTTTTCTGGTACTTTCCAAGTATGATCTAATGTTTTTTTTATTGCATGTTTTTCTTGTAAATTATGATTAAAACTACTTGTTCAAAAAGTTCATTTTTGGAAAAGAAAGAAATGTGACGACACGATAGAAGAAAAAAACCAGAAGAGAAAGAGAAACAAAGAGTTTGAATTTTCAAGTAGGGAATTGAGTTCAGCTAGAGGAAAAATATGAACATGGGTGGTCAGCTGGTGCAACATGAGTTTGTAGTTCATGAATTATTATTGCAAAATCCTTAAATAGTCCACACATTCAACCTCTGTGGATGGTTAAACTACTTCTTGAGTTTAAATGCTTTTGATGAGGAGGCTGCTAGAGAATTTTTGAGAACCCTTTCTGAAGGGGAAGCTACTATATGGGGCCTAATGGTTGTTGCAACTGAAGACAAAATTGTGGAAGTAACCAGGCTTCCAACCGTTGGAGAAAATTTTTCTTCAGATGCTGCTGCTACAAGGGTTGAGTTTTCAATGCCCACTGATGGACCTTTGGAAGTCTCCAAGCAGGGATGCAAGCGGGTATCATTTCCTCCTCCTTATTCAGAATATGATACTTACATAATTAGGTATTTAACCTATGAAGGTCGTTTCTCCTACCTACATTCTTATCATTTCAAATTATTAAGTCATATGAGGCATGGGTTAGTTTTAAATGTTCTGAATTTCTTGTTAAAATTTATAGAACAAAGTGCCCACAGAACCCAACAAGGGAAAGATAATTTTGTTGCTCACCATGGCCTAATCAAATTATTGATTGAACGCTCTTTGAGAAATATCTCACCTCTTTCCTGGCAATAATTCGTTTCCCAAAAGAGCTTGCAAATTCCACAACCCCCTAGGGTACTTACCCCACGGCCTCAGAAAAAGAAGAAAGAAATTGTGTCTACCAGTAGAATAGGGAAAGGGTCATCTGCTTCTGTAGCACCTAGTCTTCCAACTCCCCCACCGGAATCCTCTGCTCGGGTACAAACTAGGTCTGCCACTAGGAGAGAGAAGGGAAAAACAAAGGCAGGTGAGTCATCTAGGGTAGAAAAAACCCTAGAGTCTGACCCTCATTCTTGGAAAAGGCAATGCTCTTCTCCTACAGTACCTTCCCCTGCAGTCGTCTCTCCTACAGCAACACCTGTTGCTAACACCAGCTCACCATCATCCTCTGGTAGGGAAGAACCCTCTAAGCACACCAGAAAGAGGAAGGCTACTAGAACACATCCTGCAGCCACACTAGTGCCAAGAATAGTTTCCACAAGGAAACAATGTAAGATCTCCCCTGCTTCACCTCAACCAGAGGTTATTATAATTTTAGAAGCGTCCGTAGAGTCTGAATTTGATGTTTCTCAGAATGTGTCCAAAAATGGTGCACACAGTTCATTCGTTCCTGAAGAGGAACAAGTTGAGACAAAGGAAATGGGGCATAATGAGCAAGGGTTAACAAATCTTGATAACTTGGCTACTGCTGTTATACAGTTCTCGGAGGAAGCACAGTCTTCTCCACTGCAACAACAAGAATTCATCTTGCAGCAAGAGCAGGAACAGACTAAACAATTGAATGTGCCTAGTGAAGCTATATTTCACCCTGTAACTTGTAAAGCCATTGTGGTTTATAAGAAGACATTTTTGATTGAGTTTCTAGAATATGTAAAATCTAACTGGGAAACAGTTACAATGCAAACCCTAAATTTCCGGCACATAGCCCAGACTAACATGCAACAAAGTCTATGGGAGGTAGAAAGGAAGAAACTGAAAAAGGAAATTGAAAGTCAAAAATAGGAAATTTCTGAGTTAAAAGCAAAAATGGATGAAATGTTAAAAGTAACTAGTCAGATTATGGAATGCAGACCACCGCCCAGAGTTTATGCTCTATGCCTTAAGGAACAGTTCTTATGGTTCCAACTAATGAGAATTTCCAGAAATCAAGATCCTATACTTCACACTGCTAAAGAATTTTACGACGCATATCTGGCAGCCCCTAATTGGTTAAGAAATTCTCTGTGTGAATTTTATTTACATAGCTTTTTAATTCCATCTGAAATAGAATGGAATCCTCTTCTGTATATTGGTTATATCCATTTGAGATCATTTATGTGATGGGTAGAAAATGAAGCAAATTATGGTAGGCAATGGGAAATATATGAGGAGGCTAAAATGAATGAGCCTGTTCCATTACGCTCTCAAAGTTCAAACCCCCATGCAATGTTGAAAACATGGTTTACTCTGACATATGGCATTCATAATAGTATAGCCAGAATGAAAATATTTGATCTTAGGAAACATGTATATGATGAATTTCAGGAACAGTCATATTCATTTTGGAGACTAGTATACACCAGAAGTGAGAAAAGGTGGGAAAGATTAACTGTTGGGCTAAGAAGGTCTGAACCTCACAGTCCCCTAAATTTCACAGTAGATCTTAAACGATCAAGTAGATATATACAATTGGGACTTCAAAAGAGATTTGAACTTTTGTTGCCATTGACATTCAGACCTCCTTTGCTAATGTGGCCCCTTTATCCTTATCAGGCTACCAATCTTAATGATAATTTAGAAGCTTTAGGTATGAGAGGTGGCAGACTCTCAGAGGATTTTATTACAGGTTTGGAACTCCATTTCAGAGTCATGCTGCAACCACTGATTTCAGAGAAACTACCAAGAAAGTGAATGCTGGAGGACCAACATTGGGCTAAGTAGGGGGCAGAATAATGAGCTTAAAATATGCTCATAGTTTGGATATTATGATGAACTTTTAATATCTTTACTTTTGTTATTTGTGGTTGTTTAAACTCTTTTGAAACCTTTTTATTGGGATATCCTGTAGCAAAATATTTTCATATTCTTGCAGCCTATTGTGTTGACTTGACTACATTTATTGCCCCGTTGACTCCCTAAATGACTGGTATATCACATATAGTTTTTGAATGATGAAATAGATTTAAATGTGTGATTAATGAATGGATATCATGTATGTTCCATGCACCTTTTCTTTCGCATCTGTTACCTTTTGTTTCACAGGTTGTTGAAGAAAGTATGATCGAGTCAAGCGCAGCTGATCTCGGCCTTGCAGTAAAGTCTATTTCCTACAGGACTTCGAGGAAGCTCTGGCGAAGACTCTTTGACTGAAACCGTTGGAAGGATTTTTAATGATAGTCAATCTAGAAAGAGTGCAGCACTAGATTCTCTCCGGATCAGGTTGAATACATAAATTCATTTATGAAATTTGTTCCTTGATTCTGGGATACACTTTACTTCCACGTCTTTATTTGATAGGGTTAGTTAGTTAGTTGCTCTCTTGATTTTAAATAAAGTACTCCTCCTGTGCGAGTGAGAAAGGAGACAAAAGTTAGAGTAAGATAGAAGCATAGTGATAAAAAAGATAGCAGATATCATTTAAGAGTCAGTATGATAATAAAAAGCAAAATCTGTTTGACAAGAGACAGAGTTTGTTGTTAGTTTCCATATCAACAAAGCAATGTATACCATTATGTTTTCATGAATAAAGTTTGACGAAGTTCTGAGTTCAGCACCTATGTAATTAGTAGATGCTTGCTAAGGGGGCCCACTTAGTAAGTATCTGTAGCTAGTTAGTTAGTTGTTCTTTTCTATTGATCATCAATTAGCTTTCATCTTTGATGTTTTCATACAAAATCAGTCTTGTATTGCTACTGCAGCATCGAGAATCCATCCATGTGCCTGTTCCTATAGCATAAGGCCAGTTCATAGTTTGTGTTTCAGTCGTAGTTGTTATAGTTTCTATTTTAATCAAATCATAGTTGAGTTAAAGAACTTTGCATTACCTTCCTGTAGCGTAGATAGAATTCCTTTCAAGTATTTATTTCTATTAATTTTTGACCGAAGCTAGTTCTTAGTGCATATATTGTGCTGCGCCATTGAAAGTGCACGTCCCCTGGTTTGACAAGTAAATGAACGTCCAGAGAGAGATATTAGTCACCTGTTCGAATTTCCAATTCCTAGGAAAGGTTTTACTGTGATTTTCATATCTTTTTGTGGGTGCAACCATAAGTCACATATGTAAATGCATGGCACAATTTCCTAGTGATTTTCATTTGATAGGCCATTTGAGGTAATTGAATAGTTTGTCACATTTTTTAAACAACACAACATATTTTCTTGATTAGGTTTTTTCCCTAGTTTTGGAAAAAATTTCTTCTGTGATCGAGGTCAAATAGGGTTGGCTAGAGTTTTCAATTGATGCAATTTGCTTTCTTGTGATCATAGGTGAGATACAACCCCATTTATGCTCGAGAGAGTTGGTCGTCTACTTTCAAACAATGAAATCAACTACTTGATGATGAGAGAGATCAATTGCATGCCATTAGCTTATACTATGCTACTTTCATGCCCATGATTAGGGCTAACAGGGGATCATTGACTGTGCTAGCTGAGAGGTGGCACTTAGAGGCCCCACATTGGAATTGGAGGATGCATGGTGGATTATGCAAGTTCTAATTCATGGGGAACAATTTTTGTATGATCCCAAGTATGGGTTTGGTGCCATCCAAAGGTTGTTTGATTATAAGGAAATTGTGAAGCTAGAAATAGAGGAATATGAGATCTAATGGGATGTGATATCTCATAGATATGAGAGAATCATCGTGGTTCTATGTATTATGATGGGGGTGATCATCATTCCTAATTGACAAGGACATAGATTACCTATTGGATGGGGATATTTGTTGATTGGCATGATGACTCATGGGATTTTGTATGTGTGGGGGGCAAGCCTTCTAGCCACGTTATACTTTTAGTTGCATAATTTTTCCTATAGAGGAGAAAAATCCATCAATTGTGAGACAATATTGTTTATGATCTAGGCTTGGGAGCACATTATTATGCTTTGACCTCCTTTTGGGAGATATCTAGGATCAAGGATGCAATATGTGTTCTTTTATGGAGGAGTAGTCACACAGACTAGGGTTGGTGATGTAGGGAATTGGCATCATTCCATTGATTTTCTTACTTCATTTGTTTTGACCATATTAGGATTGTTAACCATGGAAGGATGACAAAGAGAATTTTCCCTATTGTTAGTGGGAATGTTATCTAATTGGGAGGACCATGCAATTATTACACATTATCAAGTGGTACCTTCTAGAGTGGGTACTCAAAAAATTTAGGGAGTGACAAGGGCTTCACATTGGTACAATTAAGTTTGCTAGGTCCTTGCAAAAGATCACTTAGTGGGGACAAATGATCAACATAGTGATGAAAGAGCAAGATATTGACACTTTATAGCCTATTTAATGGGGTGTTGGTTCAAAGGTTATTGATGTGAGGGTGATTCTCGAGTACAATGTGTGGTGGGTCATGCACAAACCTGATCCATTGACTTATCAAGATCAGTCTTCCCTAGTGGAGTGGAGGGGTAGATGTTTATGTGATAGATTCAAGGATAGCAAATAGGGGAGGGGAGGAGATTGAGGTAGAGGAGGCAAGGGTGATGATGGTGGAGATCGTGGTAGGGGGGACAAGGGAGGAAGGGTCAGGAGGAGGAGGGATAGAGGATAAAGAGTAGTTAGAAAGTTCTCCCCTATCAAGTAGGAGGCCAAGTAGGAGGGTTTGTGGATCGAGGAAAAGTAGGAGGGACCCAAACCAGAGGGAGAGTAGGAGGTGGCCATGCAAGAGGTCAAGTAGATGGGGGAGGAGGAGATGGGAGAGGAGGAAAGAGTAGTTCAAGAAGGGATTGTGATGGGAGAGGATCTAAGTGAGGGCTATCAAGATGTGCATATTTTGGAGGCTATGGAGGAGGTAGAGGGAGACATGTTGGTGGATCAACATATCATAGATTTGTAGGCATGACTCTAGGCTATGGATGCATGGATCTAGATATTACAGGTTGAGGTGGATAGGCTCACCATTGAGAGAGACATGTCCATCATTAGGAGAAAAAGGGTCAAACAACAATATCTAGATTTTATTTTGACTATCAATAGACCTATGGCCGAGCTATGCCATTATTTCTTCCAGGTAGGATAGGATGATTGATACTACAATGATTTATATGAGTGTTATGTGCCATCGACATAGAGGGCAATGAGCTACTCACAAACCCAAAGCCATAGTAGGTCACACTCTCACCAGACTTAGAGTGGTGGAGGATACTCTCAACCTAGGCCCTCTCCATATGGCCAACAATCGAGATAAGGAAATAGGATTTCAGGATCATAGCCATAGTAGGAGACCTTCCTCTTTAGGACCATCTACATTAGGAGATATGGACAACTTAGGATAGCCTTATTTTATACATGTATTGGATAGTGATCTTTTTTATTTTGAGCCTATGAGCTCCATTTTGAGATACATCATGATATTGTACTATGACACCATTTTTGATATATATATGCAAGATGCATGATTTTGGTAGTGAATTACATGATTTATGTTCCTATGTTATATGCATGTCTATGTGATCGATTGTGATGCTTATGATGTGATGCATTTATATTATTATGAGATGATTTATATGTCATGATACATTATGGATTTATATTATATGGTTTATTCTTATATATGTGATTTTCTATGTTATGATGTATGGATGTATGCACTTAATTTACCTTATTGTATTTTTTATGATGTTATAGATTCATTATGATTATGATGTGATGCAATATGAATAATGGACTTGTATGTATGTAAATGCAACAATATGTATGATCTCTTTCTTATGGTATGTGAGGATTATGTAGGAGGGTATGTTCATGATCATCATGGAAAAAACAAGCCCTTAAGTGGCAATGAAAATTCAAAAAAATCACAGTTAGGCAACTTGACATAAAAATTTGAATAAGTTATCTATATTATTTCAAAAATATCTAAGAATAGAATTTGTGCCAAATTGAATTTAGTTTCTAAACTACTAGGTTTTAAAAAAAATCTATTTGGTGAAAACTTGAAATTTCAATGCAATAGTACTTAAATTTTTTAGGGAAAAATAAAGAAGTAGGTGTTTGTCGACCACCGTAACCATAATAAAATGATAATATTTTTTTATAATATTCTAGATATAAGTAGATGACTCATGTCGGATGTGATGCATATTTTTTTGTAATTTTTTCAAATAAATAATTAATTATGAAATTTTTTTTACAAATTTTAAAAAATATAAAACTCGTATGTCTAATCACTTTAACTTGGTCAAAACTTCATGAAATTCATTTTTTTTAATCCTATATTATGTGAAGCATATAATGTGATGTATTTTTTGGATTAAAAAAATTTGATACTATTTGAAAGCTATAGACATCCAATCAGCCTATCAATAAGGACTTTAGTCATAATTCTAATAGAAAATGAATAATAATTATTTATTAGATTCAAAGTAAAGTATAATTTATATTGGTGGAAAGTTGAGAAACTCCTTTACAAACCCTTTTTATTTCATCAATTTTGGGTAAAAAAAGTCATCAACCACATGGGCAAAGTCTGGAAAAGCAAGGTAAGCTATTAAACACATTTTTTGTGTTGACTTCTTAGGATTGGCAGTTTAAACCAAATTCCAAAGCAAGCTTGAGTCTAATTCCTAGGTATTAAATTTTGTGTTAGACATATCAGATATATCGGATATTTGATTTGAATCTGATATCCAATTTGAATTCGATATCCAATATGTTTTAGATATGAGTTTAACAAATGTACTTATACAATTTATAATATATGATTTAAAAAATGCAATAAAGTTTATAATTTAATATATAATATACAATATAGTTTATACTATAATAGATAATATACAATTTATGATAATCTCTTACCAAATTATGTATTTAATATATAATATATTACATTATTATGTATAAATATTTAAATATATATATATATATTACTAATATATAAAATATTTAAATATTATCTATTTCCCTTTCTCCCACTCTCTCTCTCCCGAGTCTCTCACTCAATCACTCCTATTCCCTCTCCCCTCTACCCTTTATCTCTCTCCCTCCCTCCCTCCCTCTCTTTCACTGTGGCTCCCTCTATCTCTCTCCGTCTACCCTTAACCACTTAAAACCTCTACCCTCTACTCTCTCTCTCAAGTTTCTCTCTCCTAACCCCCTCTCCCTCTCTTAGGTCTCTCTCTCTCTCCTCACTCCCTCTATATCTCTCCCTCCTCTTAACTCTAAACCCTAAACCCCTTAACCTCTAAAACCCAGGCATAAAAGCCTCTACCCTCTACCATTAACTATGTATACCCTATCTCTCTCCCACTCCCTCTCTCTCTCAAGTCTCCCTCCTATCCCCTCTCCCTCCCTCAGGTCTCTCTTTCAGAGTCACTCCCTCTATCTCTTTCCCCTCTACCCTTAACCCTTAAACCCTCTAGATACTCTACTCTTAAACCTCTCTCTCTCTCCCCCTCTACCCTCTCTCCCTCTCTTAGGTCTTTTTCTCTCACTTACTTCGTTTGCATCTCTCCCTCTACCCTTAACCCTGAACCCTAAACCCTTATCCCTTAACCTTTAAACCCTTAAACATTCTACCCTCTATCTCTATCCCATTATCTCTATCTCTCAAGTCTCTACATTCTAACCCCTCTCCCTCTCTTAGGTATCTCTCTCAGATTCACTTCCTCTATCTCTTTCCCCTCTAGCCTTAACCCTTAAACCCTCTACCCTCTCTCAAGTCTCTGTCTCTCTTTCATAAACTCCCTTTATATCTTTCCCTCCATGCTTAACCCTAAATCTTAAACCCTTAACACTTAAACTCTCTACCTTGTACCATTAACCCTATTTTCCCTCTATCTCTCTCCCACTACCTCCCTCTCTCTCAAGTCTCTCCATCCTACCTCTCTTTCCTTTCTCATGTCTCTATCTCAGGGTCACTCCCTTTATGTCTTTCCCCTCTACTCTTAACCATTAAACGCTTTACCCTCTACCCTCTACCCTTAACCCTCTATCATCTCTCTCTCACTCCTACCCTAAACCCTCTACCCTCTACTCTTGGCCCCCTCTCTCCTCCCTCCCTCCCTCCTACCCCCTCTCCCTCTCTTAGGTCCCTCTCTCTCACACACTCACTCCCTCTATCTCTCACCCTATACCCTTAACCCTAAACCCTTATAACCCTCTACCCTCTACCATCAATCCTATACCCTCTATCTCTCTCCCACTACCTCTCTCTCAAGTATTTCTAGATCTCTCACTCTCACTCACTTTGGATGTAACTGTCTCTCTCTCACTCACTCCCTCTACCCTAAACCCTAAACCCTTAACCCTTCAACCCTAAACCCTTATAACCCTCCACCCTAGACCATATACCCTAAACCCTTAACCCTTAACCCTTAAACCCTATACCCTCTACCATTAACCCTCCCTTCCTTATCTCTCTCCCACTCCCTCTCCTTCTCTTTCACTAACTCCCTCTATCTCTCAAGTCTCTCTCAAGTCTATATCTCTCTCACTCACTACCTCTATCTCTCTCCCCTATACCCTTAACCCTTAACTTTTACTCTTATAACCCTAAACCCTTAAACCCTCTACCCTCTACCATTAACCCTCCCTTATCTCTCTCCTAGTCCCTCTCTACCTCTCTTTCACTAATTCCCTCTATCTCTCTCCCCTCTACCCTCTACTCTCTCTCTCTCAAGTCTCTCCCTCCTACCCCTTCTCCTTTCTGGGTCTCTCTCTCCCCTCACTCCTATACATATATCTCTTCCTCTCTGGGTCTCTCCCTCTGAGTCACTCTCTCTCTCTATCTCTCTCCTTCCCTCTCTCTCCCCTTCTCTCCCTTTCCCTCTCTCTCTCCCTTTCCCTCTACATCTACTCTCTTTCTTACCTACCCTCCACCTCCTAATTCTCTCTCCTTCTCTTTCTATCTCTCTCTGTCTCTCCCTTTCCATCTCTCTTTGTCTCTCCCTTTCCCTCTCTCTCCCTTCCCCCTCCTAATTCTCTCCCCCTCTCTATCTTTATCTCCTATCCTTCTCTCTAGCTCTCCCTTTTCCCTCTCTCCCTTCCCCCTCCTAATTTTCTCCCCTCTCTGTCTCTGTCTCTATCCCTTTCCCCCTCTCTATCTCTCTATCTCTTTATTTCCCTCTCTCCCTTCTCCCTCCTAATTTTATCCCCACTCTCTCTCTCTCCCTTCCCACACTCTCTTTCCATTTTCTTTTCTCCACCTCTTTGTCTTTCCCTTTCCCTCTACCCTCTACTCTCTCTCTCCCACCCTCCACCTCCTAATTACTCTTAGGTCTATGTGTGCTCAAATCAAATATTCGATTTCTAGCACTAAAATCATGTCCTTACAAAACATTTTATTTTATTTTTCAAATTAGATATAAGATTTTATCTAATATAGATTTGTGGTCCATATAAAAACTCCATGTGGGTCGTTTTGTGCATCCCAACGGAAACTACATTCTGTTTGTAGGATTTGCAGGAAACAAACATGCGGTTTCAAATAGGAAGAGACAAAGATCAAATTTTTAGAGCATCTTCTACTCAAATTTTTCATAAGCAATGATTTTTTAGCATCTTTTATCAGGTATAATGGGGAGCAACAGTCGTTGGAAGCAAAAATGCAAGAGAAATCTTACAAAACAAAAATTGAAGCATATAGACAAAGAGCTAGAGAAGGTCATTGGAAGAGAAGACAAGGTATGTTAAATATTGGTGAATTTGAGACCTATGGTCTTTCAAGTGAAGAGGAAATTGAATATGTTCAAGCTGAAAATGTTGAACATGATATTGAAATTGGGAATGAAAATGTTCAAATTGATATTGCAAATGTTTGAGGTGAAAATGTTGGAATTGAAGATGTTGAACATAATATTCAAATTGGGAATGAAAATATTGAAATTGATAATGAAAATGTTCAAGGTGAAAATGTTGGAATTGAAGATGTTGAACATGATATTGAAGAAATGAATATTCCAAATTTAAGATCTTCAAGAACCCCTAAATGGTTTTTTGAAATTGATGGGAACATTATAAACAATTTTTAAGGCAAGAGGTCAACACAAACTATTTGGTTGTGGGCTACAAGAATTTTCAACCAATATTTTAGTGATAAGACATTGACCGAGCAATTCCAATTTTTTGTACAATTGCTAAAGATGCAAAAGATGAGACATTTGCTAGCTAAATTTAAGATTTGTGTGAACAAGAAGACTGAAAAAAAATCTATTATTGTCAAAATTATTTTTAATGCTCTCAAGTCTATTGGAAAAGATAACAAGCAAATATATAAGAGAGTTGCTTGGAGAGTCATTACAACCACACTAGTAAGCCATCTATTGAAAAATGCTCAATTTATGAGACAAACTTGTATTGATTTTGACATAAATCATAAAACTTTGGATAGAGCACTTGCAAGAAGAGAAAGAATAGACAATCCTCTTCAAAATGATACATGGGCTTTTGCTGGGAGGCTTCCACATGTTGATAAGAAGCTAACCGATAATGTAAAGAAGGTAATTCAACAATTTTGACATGATCACTCTAGAGTATCACCCAATGCAAAGGATGTTTTAAAGTTAAGAATTGGAAATCAAGACTATAAATTGCATGCTAAACATTTCTTGGAATGAAGCCAACCAATTTTGTTCAAGAAATTTATTCAAAACACATCCAAATATGGAAATATTACAAAAGAGTTTTGAAGGTTTGAAGCCATTTTATTGTGCACCTCTTAAGATTCATAATACTTATTGATACAAATACCATGTGGAGTTTTCAATGTACCATGAACTATTATGCTATATCTATTCTACTTTTTGCATAATAATGAAATGTTGCAAGAGTGTGGTGCAATGCATCTTTCAAAATCAAGGGACTTGCTAGATATATTTTTATTTTCTAGAGATGATGGTTGCATTTTCTATAGAAATGATTGTTTAAATGCAAAGTGCTCACAATGTGGTGTCTTGTCAAAGTTTGTTCAATGTTTTCATGAGAGTTTCGAACATGAATTTGAAAAGAAGCTTGTTGAGAAAAAGATATGAATAGTCAAATGCTACTTGGAGTGGAGGTGAAGGTTCTAGATCTTGAGTTAGTTTACAAAAGAATGCAGTGTTGCTAATTTTATTTCAGATTTTAAGGACAATCTTTTCTACAAGTATCCAAGGCATAGTCATAGGTCTCAGTGGTTGGATCAACAATTTAGGATGTTTAAGGACTCTTTTCCGATTGGCACTATTATATCAGTGGTTGATTTTATAGAAAACTACACATTACAGCTCCTAAAACAAAGTGCAATCTCCAATATTACAATTCCATTTAGATTTCTATTTTGTCCATAGGGTATACATGCACCTAATGGTACAAGGAGGATTGAAGATAATTATGGGTATCATTTTATATGAGTTCAATGGTAGATCTCATTCATCGATTATGTTCAACATTGTTTCAAGATTTTTTTGAGTTCTTGTAGGAGCATGATATAGCACTGGAGTGACATCTCATTTGGTCAGATAACTACACAGGTCATCTCAAGAATGCTCATATCTTTTAATGGTTGAGTAGAATGCATGTAGAGAAAGGTGTACCTCATATTTGGAATTTTTTTAAAGTTGGTCATGGGAAAGGGGAGCATGATGGAATAGGTGCATGTGTAAAGATAACTCTAGTTAAAGAGCAATTGAAGATTTCAAGAGAAAAATTTAGTGATGGACATTCTATTGTTGATTGGTATAGTTCAACATTGTCATAGGAAGGGACACTTGATGCAATAGTGCATAAATTCTATTGGTTGGTTGAGGAGGGTACAGTGGGAGGTAGATTTGATTGTCATATAATCGAAAATTCTTCAAAGATGCATTCATTTCAAAGTTTAGATGTAAGCACATAGACCATTTGGACATGATCTAGTTGGCTTGTTTTTTTTAGAGTTGTATTCAGTGCGAGTGGGTGGATACATGGGTTCCACAATATCTAACTCCTTTATCTCAAACTATATCCATGAAAAATGACACAATTGAAAGTTCAATTGATTACGATAGACTTTCAGATCTACTACAGCTAGGACATATTTTTGCAGTTGTTGCACCGAAGGGGAATGAAGAGAGATAAGACTAGTGGTTGGCTTGATTTGTGCGGTTAAAGCATAAGCTAACACAACTGATGGAAGATGATAATGGGTTCGTGTATTCTATAGGTTTAGTTGTGGTTTCAGGAACTTGGTTGCAAACATACATGATTAGAAAGAATGGCATACATGCATTTGAAGACTACGAGAAACAAAAAACCATTCTCATGTATTTGCACCTTGTTATAGCAACAAATGTTATGTTTTTGAAACATCATGCCAAACCAAAGACAAAACAACTATGGACACTTAGTAATGTTGATCATGAAGAAATATTGGATACTCTTAAGCAAAGAGATGACCCTTCAAGCACACTTGAATATCATATTCAAGAATGGAAGGTACAATGCTTAGGTTCATTATGCTTAAGTTCATTAGTGTTCTTTATTTAATACTGATATTTTGCATACTATTGCAATATAGGTGTATTTAATAGTATATTTGGTATATACTTTTGTGATATTTTTGGCACGATTGATCATGTACCCACTACAACAATAGTTAGCTTTAATATTTTTGAAGAGGTATGCGACAAATTACAATAATATAGATTGGTTATTAAAAACGTCTTTTATAGTTTGTATTACCATCTCATCATCAATTAGGTCATTTAGAATAATATAGATTGGTTATTTTAAGCATCTTTTATAGTTTTTATTACTAATTCATCATCATGTAGGTTGTTTAGATTAATATAGACATGTTAATCTAAGCATCTTTTCTATTGTGAAAATATACATTTATCATTTGATAACTTTTGTGATATTTTTGGCACGATTAATCATGGACTTGTTGCAACAATAGGAAGATGTGATCATTTCAAAGAGGTATGCCACAAATTATAATAATATAGATTGGTTATTCTAGAAATCTTTAACTATTTACATTACCATCTAATCATCAATTAGGTCATTTATAATAATATAGATTGGTTATTCTAAGCATCTTTTATAGTTTGCATTACCAACTCATCATCATTCAGGGTGTTTCGATTATTATGGATCTATTAGTCTAAGCATCTTTTTTATTGTGACAATATAGATTATCATTTGACAACATTTTTGATATTTTTGACACGATTGATCATGGACCTATTGCAATAATAGTCAACTCTGATGCTTTCAGAGAGGTATGCGACAGATTACAATAATATAGATTGGTTATTCTAAGCATCTTTTATAGTTTGCATTACCAATTCATCATCATTCAGGTTGTTTAGATTAATATAGATTTTTTAGTCTAAACATCTTTTCTATTGGGACAATTTAGATTTCTCATTTGAAAATTTTT
>VDFB02012268.1:0-62988 GCA_007258455.2 Sequoia sempervirens | reverse complement strand
CTTCAACTTGGGGACATAAGTAGACAAACACACATACATTGGCATATCAAATTAGGAGGCAATATCTAAGAAAAGTATTAAAGAACACAAAATGCCAAAATACATTAACATTACTCAAAGCTAACAAACCATGATTAAAAAACTCTTTAATATAAAAATATGAAATTTGATTCAATATTAGAAATCCAAAATATATTTACAATAATTTATTTCACTTGTTTACACAATTGTAGGAAGTCAAATGTGTAAATTCAAATAAAGAAACTTGAAAATGTTTTATAAAATAATGGGTAATGATGGAGAGGGAACATACGTCAAAGGAGCCTCAACATCTATCAAGGATGATCTTCAATTGATACTAGATTGAAATGTGAGAGACAAAACAAATAAGTAGTTCGAAATACTAGCCACAAGTAGTTAGAAGTATAATGGATTCCTTTTCATCCATGTACCACCTATTACTTCTTAGAGAAGATGACTTGTGTGATCTAGTGAAGAATAAACCTTAGCTAGTCATAATAAATATTAGGTGGTGGCTCAAAATCAATATTCATTATAGATGGTAGGGTGAATTCTAAACATGGGATGGAATATACACCAAATCAAATCAATATCAATAAATTGAGATGGTCAAAAATATCTAGTAGAAGTGGGAAGAAGATGGTAGAAGTGAGAAGATTTTCAAAGAGATGGGTCTAGCCTAATTTGACAATGAAAAGGACCAAGAAATCCAAACTATCAAATGCCACCTTAGAATGAACAAATAGTGCACTCCAAAATATTCTAGAATGGAAAGAACTTAAAAAATTCTTAAAACTATTAAGAGTAGTCTAAATTAGGCCCCCCACTAATATCTTATAAGTGGAGATGATGCAAAGTTAGCATCATCATCATATGCTTTTAGAAGAACGATGGCTAGCACATCCAAGAAGATGCCAACATGGCTATAACCATCACACCCTTATAAAAATGAAAAGAAGGTGAGAAAAGAGGCAAGGCCAATGTGAATAGGATGTTCAAATGAAGAGGAAATATATGGAGCTAATGAATATGAAAAGAATCTCTTTAGAGAGGCTAAGAACATGGAATCAATATGGGAACAAGGGGATACTAATTGAATTGAGAAACTAAAATCTAAGGGAAAGCTTCCTATAACATCATGACATTCACAACTAACCACTAAGTCACATGGATCACAAGGAATGATCTAGGGCTTAGAGAAAGGGAACCCAAAAAATCTAAGAGAGATCTAGAGTTCAAATGAATCTATTTAAAATCACCCAACATATCCATATATATTATCAATGATAACTCATAGGAAGTGTGTTCAGGAAATAATATAAGTCTCAAGGAGAAATATGATGAGAGAAACACATACTTGCACACATTATTTCACTTTTTGATGTAAGTATTGTAATATGAAATGGATGAATTATTGTTTACCTTATTTGATTGTGTTTTCCCTATTTGATGTGTGAATCCATAGCCATATAGTTGAAAGGTTTTTTTAAAGTTGGGGAGTAAATAATTCTTTTAATATTCAGGGAATTAAGAAGGGGGGTTAATCTAATGCATAATGTTAGATATTACAGAGATAATTATTGATTCCTTGGCTCTATTGTTGGTAATTATTTTAAGTCAACTCTCTTAGATCTCTACTGATTCAAAATATTTTGGTGTTTCTGTTATTTTTTGTTAATAAATAGGTGGTTCAAGTGGTTACACATGGAAATGAGTATCTTATAAAGTTCATTCTATGCATTTTATATAAATTATTTAACATAGTTAGTAAAATCATTATAATCTACATTTATCTATACCAATGCTTCCTATACCAATCTATGTTTATCTATAATCATTTTAGAAAGAGACACAAATGCTTCCAATACCAATATAATAATGAGAGCATTATGAAAATTATTTAATTTTCATAACTACAAAAGTAGAAACATAGATGAACATAAAAAAATAATATACAAACAAGGATGACCTCGTAGTGCAATGACAAGTTGCAAGAAGTAGTAAATCTATTGTCTAGTGTTCAAATCCCACTAGTGGATGGTGTGATGAACACTCATCGATCGTTGGCCAAGGACTATGCTCGGAGGACGGAGGTTGAATGCATGACAAACAGAGGGAGACATGTGCAAAGGGTGGCAGTGACCAACGCTAGGGGAGGTATGGATGAATGAAAAATGGAGTTAGAAAGCATCTTTGTGGGGCTAGCGAAGGAAGCTCGATGGCTGCCATGGGAGTAGGAGGAAGACTAATGGCTAGGTGAGCCACGAGGTGATAGCAGGAGCAAAGAGATGGAGGGGAGCGATGGAGGAGAGGAGATAAAGGAGAGGAGGAGAGGAGATAGAGGAGAAGAGGAGAGGAGTGGAGTGAGAGGAGAGGAGGAGAGGAGTGGAGTCGTTGGGTCTTGTAGGGAGCTTGGCTGGAATGCAAGAAAGCGTAGTAGACAGAGGAATGTCTTCGGGTCCTATAGGGAGCTTGGCGAGAATGCAAGAAGGTGTAGAATGGCGAGGATGAGGTCCCCCCAAATGTGGCCTCACTAGTTCATAGCTCTAGTCAAAAGCAATATGGGTGTTGCCCCTTAGCAACAATTCACCAAACAAAAAATAATAATAATATACAAACATAAGTGTATGTGGGAAAAATATTTTAGAATAAAACCCCACACTCCAAGGAACCCAATGTATTATTTAGTAAATCAAATGGTAAATACAATACACTTGCAAAGAAATTATTTATAGGAGTGTCACTAACATGTAAAACTGTAGTAATATGGTAACATATAACAATACCTAAAAATCAACCACACAAACTATAACTCCGAGCATCAACTAAATCAACAACAGTTTAAATTAGAAACCACAAAGGTTTAGGAAAACCATGAAGAAAAAATAGAAGAAATATGGCTCCAAAACTTGGGTCCAAATTATAATGTCATCTTCTTGGTCTTGGTCCTCTTGGCTATTTTTAGCATATTCTTGAAACATCTTACAACTGTCATATTTTTCATATTGACCACCCAAAATTGGAAGCCCTAATTTTTCCTCATTCAACCTACTCAAATATTATCCATGACAAGTGTACCAACGTATCATAATTATGGTCAAGTTTATATTGTAACCTCCATCTTATATGCTCTTACACCTCATATAATGTATTGTATGTAACTCCCTTCATGATGACCTTACACACACCACAAGGTGTCAATACATCACCAAACCAAGCCACCTCAAAGTGAGACACCTACCTTCTTGTGAGAAGACAAAACTCGTTGAAAGAAAATATGCAATAAGCCTCCAAGAGGGACAACAACTCTCCACAAGAAGAAAAAATTACTAGAATATGATATAGAAAATATATACAATTTTTTTAAATGAACATTAGGAGTTCAACATTGAGACACATTTTTTTAACATTATCCCACTTGTCAAACACCTTACAAGAGTAATGGGGAAACTTACCAACAGAAAAATATAACTACTAGGGGCCAAGAGGCCCATAGAGTCACTACGCCATTGGAAATTTTATGTACTCATAGGCCTTGTCAAATAATTTAAAGCACTCGTCAAAGTTTCAACCTTCTCCAACATCATCCTCCCATTCTCCACCATTTCATAAAAAAAAATGGTACTAGACATCAATATACTTTGTCCACACATGGAAATTTGAGTTCTTTTCTAGGCATATGACACTATAACTATCACATAGAATTATAATAGTCCTTTCATCTAGACCAATATTAGAACATATTCTCTTAAGACAAATAACTTATTTATAAGCATGTGTAGTTGCCATATACTCTACTTCTATAGTAGAAAAAATAATGACAGCGTGTTGCTTACTCATCCAACTAATGGCACCACTAAACATTAGTAAAATATATCCACTTGTGAATATTCTACTATATATATCACCGTTCTTATTAGAATCTACATATATATGAACTCATATTAAATATTGGGTCCCTATAAGATAACCATGATAATATAGAGAATACTTTGAAGTACTTTACAATTATCTGAAGACCCTCTACATCCTAATCTACCTGTCTAATAGTAATCATAAATTGGCTAAGAAATCGCACTTGTTAGGCAATGTCTAGTCCTAAGCACAAACCATAATATGCACCAAACTATCAACAACACTAAAATTATGAAATTTTCTCATATCCTTTATCTCACTAGTGAATTGGGTGTGATGTCCTTCAAGAGTGTGATCTCTCTTAGCATATTATATTCCTCTTAGTGGCTTGATGCAACACACTACATCCCCTAAGTTATTAATCTTCTATTCTTTGATTGGTCCTCTCTTGGAAACATTAGGCAAAATGTTCCCTAAGTTGAGACCTTACATGAACAAAGAAAAATTCCTTTGAATGTACCTAAGTACACTACTTTGCATTTATAATAACTATTATATCTAGCCACCTTGCATAACACACTTTACTTTCCTGTAGAGTCATCCTATTTGTTCATGAGTGTTAGCATACGAATTTTTGCTTGCCTCATGAATCATGTTGTTTTTATTGTGTGGCACCTTATCAAAGTTATCAAGAGGTATATCTTTGGTATGGTTAGCATACAGGAGCCAAACTTAGGCGTGAGTTTCCCATAGCCACTTGCTTGTCCGCGTGAGCACATACCAACCATGTGTGTATGTGTCTATGGGGGATCACCTAGTGGATGGCCTGAGGTTCTAGTAGCCCTTGTGAGCATGAATTTGGTTTGCATAGTGGAAATTGTGTTCCACTTGTAAAAAAATTTGGACAAACAACTTTGATTTGATCTACATCATGTTGGACAAACAATCAAGGCTTGATCCACCCCACTTTTTTATTTGGTTTTTATTTTATTTTTTTCTCTTTTCTTTATTTAGGTCTTTGACATTGTATGTTTGTGTATCTTAATGTTGCATATTATACACCTTATGTGTGCCCCCTTGCGCTTATGTTGGTTTGATGTAGGATCTTGGATCCTAGGGGCTTGGGCACCTCCTTGATCTTTTTCATCCTATACCATCTGCATGGGTATACTTGGACACCTTTTGATGCAAATTTGTCTACTCTAGTGTGAGTCTGAAGCAATTTACTCCTCTCACTAAAGTGGGGGATAAATGTAGTGTAGAAAAATGTATCTTATTACATTTTCACACTTGTTTGGGCCCTCCCTACTAAAATTGGGCTTCTTTATGCCTTATTTGGTCCTATTTTGCATCCACACGCCTTATTTAATGCATTTCTTTGAGGATAATCTTGACATTTGTTAAATGAAAAATCATAATTCATTTTTTGGGGTTATGTGTTCTAGATTTGGTGATCTGGAACTCATACACTACCTTCGGCATATGGGTCCCACCTAGGTTTCGCGGCCTAATCCAGAATATTGCACTGAACTTAACAATTCTTGAAATTTGTGCCCCGAGCTTAGGCTACTGGGACTCGTACACCCCAAATGGCGTATGAGTACCACTTTAGCTTGGAACTATTTTGAATTCAATTATTGGCAGGATTTAATTCTCCTAGATTTGGTGTTAACTTGTAGTGTTGTAATTTTGGGAAATTTGGCATAAACAAGTATAAATACAAGGCTATTTCACTTAGTTTCACATAGAAATTTTGAGTCAAGCATCCTAATATTTCACAAGAGCAATAGAGCATTCAAGAAGGATTTTAAGGGCATATTTCTAGAAGATTATTGTAGCAATCAAGATCCATCATCATGTCAAAGGCTTTATGCATCATGCATGTGGTTTTGAGCTAATCTTATGATGTATTGTTCAAGATCAATTCAAGTATTCAAAGGCATTATCTTTCATCAAGAATCATGATCAAGATCTACATCCATTAAGGCCACTTCATGCTTATTTTTAGATCTACAAGGTTTCAAACAAGGTTCTATTGTTTCATCTTATGTTTCATGTTTCATTTCTCATTAAGGTTTGATTACCAAAATGGGGTTTGACCAAGGAAGACCCCCCATTCCCTAACACATCATTTTTCCCTCTTCATGTGTGATTGCAGGTCTAGGTGATTTGGAGTTTGAAGATCATTTAAAGTCAAAGAACTTTGCAAGATTGGAAAGAAGTTGTCATCTTCACAGAAACTCACCTACAAGCCAAAATTTAAACCTTTCAAACTCGAAGATCGAACTAGACAAAAGCTACAGAAGATCACTCGAGGCTACAAAATTTTTATTCAAACCCTAATAATGGGACTAAATCACCACCTTGGGCGTATGAAGTCCCAGTAGATACCTTTTCAGTAGTTTTTTGTAGATCCTAGTTTTCTAGTAGCAGATTCCAAATTCAGCCCAAAAACTCTAATTAGGACTAAATCACCCAACCTGGCATATCAATCCTAGTGATCATAAGAAGTCAGAATTTCAAGGTTGCAGACCTTTTTGTTGATCTTTTCAGTCTTCCGGGTGCTTCTCTATTTATCTTTAGTCTATTGTTCTTATTATAAGTTTCATTTTCTAGGTCACATAGTTAGATTTGCATATTGCTTTCATTTCCTTCTTTCTAAGCATTTTCTTAGTGGTGAACCCCCTTTTAATCACACCTAAGGAGACCTTGTAGCAATCTCTTTTCCTAATTAGATCATTAGGTTGAGACCTCTTGGGCTTCCTTGAATGAACTAACAGTGAAATAGGTACCCCCTAGTTCCATCTCCTAAAAGGTGGAACCTTATTTCCTATGGTCATATATTACTAAGAAAATATTAAATATCTAAAGAGGAAACACCACACCCCTTAATCTTCAAATTTGATATGTTTTTTATCTTTCAATATATATAAGCCTCTATTTTTAGTGATTTAATAGTGATGATTATGATAATAATATCATTTTATTTATAATTTTATCTAATTTAAATTTTTTTTTATCATTATTGTTCTCTTATGCATCTTGTACCTTTGTTTTTTGTTGCTACACTTAACAAAACTAGGCAAGGTAGATATCATGGAGAGGAAGGAATATAGTATTGTTGATGATATCCCTTACTAGATGACATGTTATGGTACAAACATTGTAGACCATAGAAAATACTCTAGAATCTAGACTACCTTCTTTGACTTATTAAGGGAAAATGGATAGGAGGATAAGGATTCAAAAAAAGAGAGTATTAGAGAAATAAATAAAAAGGATGGAAAAAGAGCATCGAACTATGTTGGACTGTTGATTTTATCTATAACACATAACCAACTCTTCACATAAAACAAATATATGTCTATGGCAAGGCTACCTCAACTTATGCTACATAAATCTATGTGCTATTGAATAATATTAAGTGACATCTATGACTAGTGACCATTGATTTCATATAAGTAATCTACTTCAACTTGGGGACATAAGTAGACAAACACACACACATTGGCATATCAAATTAGGAGGCAATATCTAAGACAAGTATTAAAGAACATAAAATGATAAAATAAATTAACATTACTACAAGCTAACAAACCATGATCAATAAACTCTTTTTAATATAAAAATATGAAATTTAATTCAATATTAGATATCCAATATATTTACAATAATTTATTTCCCTTGTTTACACAATTGTAGGAAGCCAAGTGTGTAAATTCAAATAAAGAAACTTTAAATTTTTTTATAAAATAATGGATAATTATGGAGAGCGAACATATGTCAGAGGAGCCTCAACATCTATCAAGGATGATCTTCAATTGATACTAGATCGAAATGTGAGAGACAAAACAAATAATTAATTAGAAGTATAATGGGTTCCTTTTCATGCATGTGCCACCTATTGCTTCTTAGAGAAGATGACTTGTGTGATCTAGTGAAGAATAAACCTTAGCTAGCCATAATAAATATTAGGTGGTGGCTCGCAATCAATATTCATTATAGATGGTAGGGTGAATTCTCAACATCAGATGATATACACCAAATCAAATCAATATCAATTAATTGAAATGGCCAAAAATATCTAGTAGAAGTGGGAAGAAGATGGTAGAAGTGAAGATTTTCAAAGAGATGGGTCTAGCCTAATTTGACAATGAAAAGGACCAAGAAATCCAAACTATCAAATGCCACCTTAGAATGAACAAATAGTGCACTCCAACATATTCTAGAATGGAAAGAACTTAAAAAAATATTAAAACTATTAAGAGTAGTCTAAAGTAGGCCCCCCACTAATATCATATAAGTGGGGATGATGCAAAGGTAGCATCATCATAATATGCTTTTAGAAGAACAATGGCTAGCACATCCAAGAAGATGCCAACATGGTTATAACCATCACACCCTTATAAAAATGAAAAGAAGGTGAGAAAAGAGGCAAGTCCCGTGTGAATAGGATGTTCAAAGGAAGAGGGGATATATGGAGCTAATGAATATGAAAAGAAGCTCTTTAGAGATGCTAAGAACATGGAATAAATATGGGAACAAGGGGCTACAAATTGAATTGAGAAACTAAAAGCTAAGGGAAAGCTTCCTATAACATCATGACATCCACAACTAACCACTAAGTCACATGGATCACAAGGAATGATCTAGGGCTTAGAGAAAGGAAACCCAAAAAATCTAAGAGAGATCTAGAGCTCAAATGAATCTATTTAAAATAACCCAATGTATCCATATATATTATCAATGATAACTCATAGGGAGTGTGTTTAGGAAATAATATAAGTCTCAAGGAGAAATATGATAAGAGAAACACACACTTGCACACATTATTTCACTATTTGATGTAAGTATTGTAATATGAAATGGATGAATTATTATTTACCTTATTTGATTGTGTTTTCCCTATTTGATGTATGAATCCATAGACATATATTTTAAAGGTTTTTTGAAAGTTGGGGAGTAAATAATTATTTTAATATTCAAGGAATTAAGAAGGGGGGTTAATCTAAAGCATAATGTTGGATATTAGAGAGATAATTATGGATTCCTTGGCTCTGTTGTTGGTAATTGTTTTAAGTCAACTCTCTTAGATCTCTAGTGGTTCAAAATATTTTGGTGTTTGTGTTATTTTTTGTTAATAGATAGGTGGTTCGAGTGGTTACACTTGGGGATGAGTATCTTATAAAATTAATTCTATGCATTTTATATAAATTATTTAATATAGTTAGTACAATCATTATAATCTACATTTATCTATACCAATGCTTCCTATACCAATCTATGTTTATTTATAATCATTTTAGAAAGATACACACAAATGCTTCCAATACCAATCTAATATTGAGATCATTATGAAAATTATTTAATTTTCATAACTATAAAAGTAAAAACATATATGAACATAAAAAAATAATATGCAATTACAAGTATATGTGGGAAAAAATATTTTAGAATAAAACCCCACACTCCAAAGGAACCCAATGTATTATTTAGTAAATCAAATGGTAAATAAAATACACTTGCAAAGAAATTATTTATAGGAGTGTCACTATCATGTAAATCTGTAGTAATTATGGTAACATAACAATACCTAAAAATCAACCATACAAACTATAACTTCGAGCATCAAATAAATCGACAACAGTTTAAATTAGAAACCACAAAGGTTTAGGAAAACCATGAAGAAAAAATAGAAGAAATATGTCTCCCAAAATTGGGTCCAAATTATAATGTCATCTTCTTGGACTTGGTCCTCTTGGCTATTTTTAGCATATTCTTGAAACATCTTGCAACTATCATATTTTTCATATTTGACCAGCCAAAATTGGGAGCCCTATTTTGTTCTCATTCAACCTAATCAAAGATTATCCATGACAAGTGTACCAACCTATCATAATTATGGTCAAGTTTATATTGTAACCTCCATCTTATATGCTCTTAAACCTCATATAATGTATTGTATGTAACTCCCTTCATGATGACCTTACACACACCACAAGATGTCAATACATCACCAAACCAAGCCACCTCAAAGTGAGACACCTACCTTCTTGTTAGAAGAAAAAACTCACTAAAAGAAAATATGCAATAAGCCTCCAAGAGGGACAACTACTCTCCACAAGAAGAAAAAATCACTAAAATATGATTAGAAAATATATACAATTTTTTTAAATAAACATTAGGAGTTCAACATTGAGATGCATTTTTTTATCATTATCCCACTTGTCAAACACCTTACAAAAGAAATGGGGAAACTTACCAACACAAAAATACAACTACCAGGGGCCAAGAGGCCCATAGAGTCACTACACCATTTGAAGTTTTATTTACTCATAGGCCTTGTCAAATAATTTAAAGAACTCATCAAAGTGTCAACCTTCTCCAACATCATCTCCCATTCTCCACCATGTCATAAAAAAAATGGTACTAGACATCAATATGCTTTGTCCACACATGGAAATTTGAGTTCTTTTCTAGGCACATGGCACTCTAACTGTCACATAGAATTATAATAGTCCTTTCATCTAGACCAATATTAGAACATATTCTCTTAGGACAAATAACTTATTTACAAGCATGTGTAGTTGCCATATACTCTACTTCTATAGTAGAAAAAATAACATGTTGCTTATTCATCCAACCAATGACACCACTAAACATTAATAAAATATATCCACTTGTGAATACTCTACTATAAATATCACCATTCTTATTAGAATCTACATATATATGAACACATATTAAATATTGGGTCCCTATACAATAACCATGATAATATAGAGAATACTTTGAAGTACTTTACAAATATCTGAAGACCCTCTACATCCTAATCTACTTGTCTAATAGTAGTCATAAATTGGCTAAGGAATCCCACTTGTTAGGAAATGTCTAGTCCTAAGCACAAACCATAACTTGCATCAAACTATCAACAACACTAAAATTATGAAATTTTCTCATATCCTCTATCTCACTATAATGTTTTAAAGAATTATCAATTGATGACTTCATTCCCATCATAATAGGAACACACAATGTTTAGTCTCCAAGTTCCCATGCTATATATCTCCCTCTAAATTGTAAGAGGGAGTTACACTTGTTGCCTAACTTATGACCCTTGTTATGATGTTCCATAAGGCACCTTTGAATAGAGATATTGGAGTTAAAATTGAGTGCCCAAGTTAGTGAGTGCATTATGACTAACTTATGGTAGGTGTAAAAATATGTTATTTCTAGCATACAGACACATCTTGGGATTTTGGTGGGATTTTTTCACTAGGGATTTGAATGCCACCTTTGTTTAGTAGTTTTATCACACAATTTCTTAATTACCATTTGATAGTTTCATGCATTTTCCTCATATTTATTAATTTTTGAGATAGAGGTTTGTTAGGAAAAGGTGTGTTATGCACATTACATAATGTTTATAACATAAAATTGATATTTATTTATGATGCATGTATGGAATTCTTGATGAGTGCATCACATGAGTTAGACATTCTCAGGGACACTTTATATGTTGTATGTAATATTAGGATAAAAATATAATGTACAGGTTACACATTAAAACTATATTTAATATTAGGACATGCATGGTTTCCCATTACGCTTGGACACATGAAGGATGCATTTGAGGAGCTTGGTGTTTTAGAAATATTGATGGAGGCTATGTAAGTGCATTATAAATTTAATTATTGGATAATACATTGATTGTGGAGTATTTGGAGGTTATATTTTTTTCCCATGAGGTATTTCCTAGAGTATATCATGTGTTATCTTGATGGTATATTTTTCTATTCTTTTGTATGGTGGATTCTAAGTACTTGTTTGAATATTTATCTCTCTAGGGGTTATGTGGAAATGTTTATCATTATTGTAGTTTTTCCTTTCAAATTTTAGTGTTTTATAAATATTCCACAAGTACACAAGAAGTTTTCAAAAGGTTATCAAATTAAAGAAAGAAATTTGTTACATATATGTACTCTTGTGTTGAAGATTAATATATACTTGTACCTCTCTTTGAAAAAGAGTTTTTTCTTCTAAGAATTTATCCACATTCACTTGGTTTCATCTGTTTATTTATCATGAGTTGTTGATTTCTATGTGCTTCTATATAATTTGATAATGGACAAATCCAATTGTGCATTAATAAATCATATTTTCATATTCTTTTGAGGGGTAAAATTTGTAGTTTACCTTTCTTTAACAACAGGGGAACTACATCAAAGGGATCTTTATCTAACCCCTTTCAATAAAGTCCCTTAAATAGAACCCTTCTAGGCTTAATCATTATTTTTCTAAAAAATATGTTTAGGAAAAACTCACTTGATGTTCCACAAGTGGGACACACTATCATGGGATTGTCCTCTATCAAAACCATCTATTTAAAATTAGTTTACCCAAGAGAACTACTACTTTCCATGTATGTGGGATAAACCTACTATGAAAAAGAGATGAATCACAAAGCATATGTGTCAAATTTTTTTATTAATAGAGATTAATACAAAATTAATTAACTAAGAAGAAATAGTTGATACTACATGTCCTAACAATAAAAGCCTTGAAATGATCTTAATTTACCTTATTGAATAAATTTTGTATTAGAAATATAGTCCCTTTTAGAGATTGAATGATAGTAGTTGTGGAAATCATTCTTATTCATCTTCATATCTCTTAAGATATCTTGATAAATATTGATGAATCCAATCCTAAATATTTGTGTAGGAAAAAGAACCAAAAGAAAAGAGAAAAAAAAAATCCAATTTGATGGAAGGGGAAGGGCTAAGTAGAGGGCACATGGATTCCTAAAGAAGAAGTAGATTGAATTGGGTAGTTTAAGCAATCCTCCCCACTTTCTTAACTTTGAACACCCATCTCATAATTTTATTTCTTAAGGTGTTTGATGTAGGAGCATGTAAGGGGTCATGTAATCTTGCATCACTTTAAAATATTTTCCTTAATGTTTTTTTTGTTTTGTATATTTTCTTCCTTATTACAAGTGTTTTGTTTTGACCATAGATCCAATTTCCAATCATAATCCTCTAACTATTCACTTAGAAGTATAATAAGTCATCTTTCTTATACAATATTGCATATTTATGTTGTAGCCTCCAAAATAGAACCAAAATATTTTATGGGGCCTTGAGCATGTCCAAATATCTTGATTTGTATCTTGTCACTTATTGTAAGTTGTAGCATGCTCCTTTTGTAAACTAAGCCTCATTTAGACAATACACTAACATATATTAATCTCGTTCCAAATTGAAATTATTTTTAATTGTATCTTGGTCCTAGAGAGTTCATTGGGCCTAATCTCACTTTTGTCAGTTTAAAAAATTATTGAAAAATGATCATACTTTTTTTAGTAATATGTTTATTTCAATAAGGTCTGAATATTATATAAAACTAAAACAAATTGGAAGATTTTTTTGTTCTCCCTAGTTTAGTTTTTAGAAAGGTGTCTAGTTTTCTAACCTAGAAGTTCTCACCAAATAAGGCAAGGGAAAGCTTATTTTCACCAAGTGAGCAAGAGCTATCTTAACCTATAGAAATAGGGTTGCAAGATCTAATGTTTATGGAAGAGCATATTAAATACTCATGTAAAGCGAATGAAAGTGACTTATAAATAACTTTACAAGTAAAATCAAGCTTTTAGTTACTTCATAAGTCCGACCACCAAAAAATAAATCATGTAGTTGAAGTAGATACATAAATGCAATTATGAAATGAGAAAATCTAAAGTAGAAATACTTGTTTAACTCACAGGCTTACCTGCTTTCTCTGGATAGACAGGCTCTGTTATAGGAAGGTAAGTGGGTATGTCCTTCCTCATATTTATGATACCAGTCAACACAAGATCTGGATACAACTCATTTATTCTTTTACGAAGATTTGTCAATTTTTCAGAGTTGACCGAAGATTTGATAAACCTACAACATAAAAAAAAATGTTAACTATCTATAAATTGATAAACCTACAACACAAAATATAGTTAACTATCTATAAATTGATTAGTATCCCTGACCCCATCATATAATTGTTCTAACCTGAAAAGCATGTTATCCTTTAATTGATAAAGGCATGTTATTGAGCCTTCAACAATCAACTCAATGCCTTTCCTGAATTTTTCCTCCTCCTCTGGAATCATTTTCTCCAAATTTCGAAGATGCCGAGCAAGATCAATCAGATCTCCCAACACTTCTAAACATTCAGGTTGACTATCTCGCATTTTTTCATATTTAGATAGCACAAATGCAATTGTAGACAACCCTGCCACGGCTGAATTTATTTGACCTACTTGTTGGAGTGTTTCTGCGGCAACTTTTATCCCTTGATGCAACCCTTCCTGTAATGAAAGAAATTGTAAATGGTAAGCCCTCAGTCTAAAGACAAAGAAGCGCACATCACAGATCGAAAAATAAAACACACCTTAAAAGGATCTAAAAAAAATTATAAGTTAATTAGTTTGATCTAAAAAAACTTACAGAGGACCCAAACTTATTTAAACACTCTAGGAATTGGGAGCCTTTATTAGTAATAGACGTCCATATGCCACTTTTTACTTCTCCTTCCTGGGTTGGTTGAGATCTTGTGCTGGCACTTTCAGGGTTATTCTGTTGCTCAGACTGCAACAGGTAGAAGTAAATAAAGGTTAGAGACTCGATTATTGCTGTAGGACAAATGAAAGCAGAGTTACATTCCAAGCTTTTGAATGGTTGGGTATATACTGACCTTTATCCTTTGGAGGAGTTGGTGGATCATATGGATTAATTCATCAATATTGCCTGTATCTTTGATTTCCTTAAAGAGGCCAATGCACTCGTGCAGCTCCTCTGGAAGCTTTGTTGAGGATGAGGCTGGTGGTGGATTCTCTCCTGGAAGCTTTCCCGAGGACGAGGCGGCTGCTGGGTTCTCCCCTGGAAGATTTGCTGAGGACGAGGCAGCTGCTGGGTTCTCCCCTGGAAGATTTGCTGAGGATGAGGCGGCTGCTAGGTTCTCCCCTGGAAGATTTGCTGAGGACGAGGCAGCTGCCGGGTTCTCCCCTGGAAGATTTGCTGCGGACGAGACAGCTGCTGGGTACTCCCCTGGAAGATTTGCTGGGTTCTCCTGTGGGAGCTCTGTGAAGCAGCTCTTGCACTTTGTGAGGCAGTTACCCATGGTATAACTAAAGGATTAATAATTTGCAGAAAGGATCGGGCTTGCAAGGATACTGATCAACAAGATACAAACCTGCAATAGGGAACTTAGAAATTCTGATAATGGAAAGAAGTGGTTTGAAAGGCAGAGCAACGAAACATTAAAGCGGCAGAACACTCAAGGGCATGTGCAATAATGCCACTTTAACGTCTTTCAAGAATAAGTTTTCTCTTTTCAAAGGCACTTTAAAAAAAAGTGGTCAAGATGGTGCGTGAAATTATTACAACGAATGTGATTTCCCTTCGGTTTGGAAGACGTGTGGAAACTTTGAATCACATTTTTAAATTTGGTCATTGTCGTGTGGGTTCCAGACACATTCCCAGCCTCACGGCTCCCACCAAGGCCCCACAGACAGCGCCGACGGCAGAAACTAGAGTACGAATCATTTCATAACATGTCATCTACCAAACACAGTTCACAGTAACATTGTCAGATTCTCTTTGATCTGTGTTTGTGATCAGATTGTTTTATGTCCATCGGATAGTTCACGCTATGTTACTCTGTCAAATTTCTACTGTTATTGTCTTCAATACCAACCAACACTCCTCTGTATGATGTGACTTCACAGAGAAATGTGTGGTTTTTTAAGAAAGGACGACATGACTACCTAGAGGAATCCAGCTGTAGACAACTAATTGCCACACCGACCACACTTTCCAAACGGCGGGAGTGGGGTACAGACCATGTGATCATGCCTTAATTTTGTACATGTAGACAGTAGAAGTGATGTTACAATTTTGTACTGCTACAACTTTTGTTTTGTTAAAATTTTGAACTGTTAAAATTTTCTTTCTTTGATTATAAATTCAAATTCAAATTCAGTCAATGCAATATTAAGTATGATATTACGTTTAATGTCTTTAGTTGTTATATTATGTTACAAGATAATAAATATGTCTATATTAATGTTGTATTTGATATGTGATTTTTTTTTTTTTTTTATGTTTGAATAAGATTGTAATGACATAATTAATTAAGATTGGTTTTTTATTAGATGTAAAAGAACATAAGAATTTCATTTTGTTATATACAGAAAGATTATTCATTTGTGTGTTTTGAGAAATTTTATATACAGAAAGATTATTCATTTACATGTTTTGAGAAATTTTTAGAAGATGAGAATGTTTTAGGAAATATTGTATTGGTATAATCTTTGTAGAAAAAGTATAATAGTGTTAATTCTATCATTTTAAATAACGTGAATTAAATATGTAACAAACTCATATTTAAGGTTAGAATTAGTTATTTTGGTTTAATCAAAGATGGATGAGATTTTATTCAAATTATCAATATTATATTATTGTGATTGAAAGATTCTTCCTCATCATTGTAAGGGTTTCTAATTCAATTAATGGATGGACATGTGTGTGTGTGGGTGTGTGCATGTGTGTGTGTGTGTTTGCGCACACACATGTGCATGTCTGTCCAAGCCCTCTCATGGATTAACAATGTATTTTTATATCATATTTTACATTTGATGGGTTTTCGTAGTATAAAGTTTTGGGTATTGACTACATCATTAAAGATGTCATAAATCAAATATCTAATACTCCCACCTTTAAGGGTGTCATTAGTTATAATGACTTAACCAAATAGGAATTTGCATTTATTTAAGCTACCAATATCAATTTGAAGACAACGATTTTTTTTTTTAATATTTGAATAAATTCCTACTTTGTTTAATGGATAGACATGGGTGCACCTAAGCTCTTCCATTGAGTTAACATTGTTCTATGATTCAACTCATCAAACATTTTTTGCTACACTTTTCTATAGTTGCATGCTTTCTCATCACCTATCATAGCATGAAGAGCTACTTCTATGGATAACAAATGTTTTACAAAACTTCTTGAGTATCGCATTACTACAATGGATCTCCTTATTTCAATAACATTTTTTGGCATAGGCCATTTCACTATGGCTTCCACCTTTGAAAGGTATGTTGAAATAACACTTCTTTTTCTACAATGTCAAATATACCAATTATGGTTATGCAAATTTTCATTTCATACCTTTTAATAGAAACTTTTCCTCTATTCAAAATTTTAGTAATTTCTCTAGCTACTCTAGGCACTCCTTACATGTTCTACTAAAAAATAGTGTATCATCCAAATAAATAATATTGCATTCATGAGTCTCATGAAGGTTGTAAGAGTGTTCCATAAACCAAATGGGAGTAGTAGACACTCAATGATACCATTTTCTTCAGTGTCATATTTCTTGATGTGACATTATTAGAAATAAGGTGTTTTATTCACACAAAGAGGTCATGAACATAGTTTATCTATATATTGGTAGAAAATTATTGAATATTTATATGGTAGGTTGTACTAAGTTCTAGATGTGGTGTTGTGGTGTAAATTCTTATATTAGTCCACTAGTGTTATGTTCTAATTATAACTCTTTTGGAGGACAACTCACAACCACATAATTGTACGTATGTCATTGTAGGTGTGTATTGAAAGAAAGAAAAGGTGTAGTATAAAATTCCTACCCTAATATATGAGAAGAGATATGCGCAAAAATAAATTGATCATATGGTTAAAAGGAAGTACACTCAAAAGTAGTATACTATAATATATTGATATACATGGGAAAAAATATCACGCTCCAAAGCAAATCAATGTATTCTATAGTAATAAAAAAGTCATAGTACACTTACAAAGTCTAAGCCTTTACATGAATATCAAAAATAAGACATCAAGAGAAAATTTTGGTAGCATAATAGTACCTATAAAACTTAATATAAAAATCATTGGACATATATATGCATAACACTTCATGAAACTTTAGATTATTTGCTTGGTATATGACAATCTATTTGCCATAAAGAACTCCAATAGCTTACTAACTTAGCCCCACATTTGAAAATAATATCTTAAGTAGTATGGCCTCCTTACAAGAACAGGGTGAGTTTATTTGCTAACTTCCATGAAAATTAGATCATCTTACATATTATTTAATTCATTGAAGACAACAAATAAATTATGGACAAAAATATTAGAGAAAAGAACACAATTATGCATTTTTTGTCATTAAAATATTATATTAAAATTTATTGTATAATTATCAAAGAATTTTCCTTCCACAAGAAAGAAAAACTTGGGGAGTGGTCATTTTCTTTACTATACTAGCTTATTAGTGCACAATAGAATATATACATTCATCAAAGAAAATTAATAACTACTATAGCTCAAGAATCTTGTTAAATTTTTCTAAATATTACGAGAGAGTGAGTCGTTGAATCAATATTATTGATGATTGCCACTCATCCATCACTTCATTAAGAACCTCTGACCCATTAAACAAGTTCTATACTCAAATAAAAGTGAAGTTGATTTATTTAACTTCAGTCACCGTGAACACAACCCAAGGACTTGGGCAAGCATTTGAAAAAGAAGAATTACACAAAGACAAAGATAACGAAACATACCCATTATAAAATTCTATTGGAAAGTTATATAACCATAATAAATATTAAAAAACACAAGATTTTTTTGACATAAAAAATTAATAGTGTAAACATGTGGCAACATACCAAACTAGAATTTGAATTTATTAGGTTCAATGTCAATTGAAGATGGTATAGACACCTAAGTTTGAGCACTTGAATTTGGTCAAATTCATCCCCTTTTTCGTCTATCATCCCTTCCTATCCATGTTAATTAAATAATATTGTTATTATTTAATTAATATCATTAATTCCCCTAAAGCCTCCTAAATTCCTAAGGTATTTAATTAATTAAATACTTTATCACTTTAAGCCCTTCTCTAAATTAAATAAATATACCAATTTTTATTTAATTTAGTCATATATCCCATAAAATTAAATATTAACTCCCCTCCTTTTTGTCTCTCAATCACATCCTCCATAATTTTATCATTAATCCTAATTCACTTTCTAATCCCATCATTAAAGATGCGCATATTTTTAATCCATGATTAGGATTTGTCACATCCTCCAACTTTTGCAAGTGACCTTCAATCATACTCATTAGCCTAATCCCTCGCCTAATTGCCCTCTTTAACCACTTGCACAATCTAAACCTTTTGGTTAGAAGAACATAATCTAATTACCATTTATGGCACCTATCCCTTGTCCTCTTATCATTAATGTTTTCTCCTTTTGGAGAAGCCATCCCATATCTTTGAGGAGTTTTAATTCCCCTTTATTATCCCAAGCATCCCTTAAGGAAATTTTAATTCTTTTTATTTCCAAATGCACACTAAAATGAATTTTTAATTCCTCTTGTCACATCTTCCCAATTATTTGAGAAGATTGGAGAAGAAATCCCTTTATGAGGGAGATCTTTCCCATACTCCCATTGTAACGCCCACCCCAAGCTTAAACTATATTATATAACAAATTAATGATATTTAGGAAATAATTAAATGAAATAGAAGTAAATTTACCTAAAGTGGCTCAAATTTTTTTGTGACCCTTGAAAGCATTACCAGCTAGAAGCCACTCACCATTATGGGCTAAAATAAATCTAATACAAACACCCTATAAACTGTTATAATATAGAAGGATTAATTGATAGATAGTAAATACAAGAATTTAAGAGTATGCATTTACCTGAAGGCTTTCTACATCTTAACCCATTTAAGAGGAGGACAACTATGTTTTTATTGCCAAATTTCACCACTGAAGTTTACTATGCTATAATTATCCATGCAAGAGAAGTATGCATCAAGTATGAAACAATACTTTCTTTGTAGCACCGTGTAGATGGGTAGATGAAAATGATACATCATCATAAGTAATTCAAGCATCACTTGTGTTAACACACTAAATGAAATGTTGATCAAGCATCACACTCCCATGGTCTTTACCTAAAATGAAATTCATAAATGGAGGCCCATGTCTTGGATGCTTTAATGTGATTGAGATGGACGAAAGCATATGCTTTCCTAGTATTTATTTAATGTTGCTCTATTGCTTAATAGATATAGGAATGTTAGGAAATAGAAGGTGTCTCGATCTTTGATTTTTTCTAAGATTGGATTTTTCTAAATATTAAATGTTGTTGATTTTCTCACTCTATCTTTGTGAGTTACAACTTGCAGTTTCTATTCTAATGAGGAGTCAAGTTAGAAAGTTGATTTTTACAGGTGGAATTGTACATAAAAGTTTTTTCTATTTCATTGTTGAGTTTACATGGAAAGTGAGTTTTTCAAAAAATAGTTATTTTGGAAAGTACAGATTTTACAGTGGTGACAATTGGAAACTTGTCGTTGTGCGCCTGTAGTGTTTTTAGAATTTTCCATGTTGCACATTCATCCTTGGGCAGTTGCTTTAGAAATGTTTTATTTTATGCATTGTAAAAACTCTATATATTGAGTACTTGTGTATTTTGGAGATGTATGTAGAATGAGTAAGGTGTTGAGTTTGCAAATATTGTTGTGCTACCAGAATTCTTCAAATATTGTTTACTGGTGATACTCTTGTAAAAGACTTGCTCCACGAGTGTATGTAATCTTGTTGTTGGATTTGTAATACATTGAGCAGGCTTTGGAGGGTGGGGTTTTTTCCCGAAAGGGTTTACCCCACGTATATCTGGTGTTTGTGTTAATTGTTTATTTTTTGTTATGAATGTGTTGTTGGAATTTTTGTAACTGTTTGATCAAGTTATAAATTTTGCATAATCTCTTCTCAAGAATGGTGCAAGAAATTGTTTCTGCTACTTTAATTTCCTTACAAGTGGTATCAGAGCTAAAGGTCTCATTAGACTATGTCTTGTAGATTCAATCTTGATAAATGTCCATGAAGAACCCACTTCGAAGGCTCTTTGGAAGAAGTTGGGTGAGATATACCAAGCTAAATCTCTACTAAATAAGATTTTCTTGAGGAAGAAGTTGTATTCCTTGAGAATGGAAGAAGGTGGATGAATTTCTGAGCAT
This sequence comes from Sequoia sempervirens, assembly GCA_007258455.2. Taxonomy (NCBI): domain Eukaryota; kingdom Viridiplantae; phylum Streptophyta; class Pinopsida; order Cupressales; family Cupressaceae; genus Sequoia; species Sequoia sempervirens. The sequence continues at coordinate 42,012 of VDFB02012268.1, read as the reverse complement.
CTAGAATCATTCAATATGTTGGTGACTTAGTTGACCTCAGTTGGGGTTAAGATGGATGAAGAAGAAAGGTTTCAAACTTTGTTGTGTTCGTTGCTAGACTCGTGGGACAGCCTAGTCATGTCCATTGGGAGCACTTACGTTATCTTGAAGATGGAGGATGTTGTTGGTCCTCTACTCTCTTAAGAGATGAGAAGGAAGGTTTCTTTGAATGCCAAAGAGGCTTTGAGTGTTCGAGGAAGACAAAAAGAACAAGGAAAAGATGAGAAACAATGTGGTCGTTCAAAGTCCAGAAACAAGGGGAGATCAAAATCTCCTGGTAAGTCCAAGGCAATATGCTAGAACTATGGCAAACCGAGACACTTCTGAAAGGACTATAAAGAAGAGAAGAAAAAGAAGAATAAGAAGCAAGATTCTGATTATGAGTCTGAAAAGGAAGATGGAGATGCCTTAATTGCAGCCTTGGCCACTCGTGTGGGTGATAATATATGGTTGATAGACTCAGGTGCATATTTCCACATGACTCCTAATAGAGAATGGTTTAGTAAGTATGAAAACTTTGATGGTGGTAAGGTGTATTCAAGGGTGATGATTCTTTTCTTGATATTGTTGGTCGTGATAGTATTAATGTGAAATTTTTTGATGGTAGAGTTAGAAGATTTGATGGTGTCCTGCATATCCCAGGACTAGCAAGAAATTTATTATCTGTTAGCAAGCTAATAGATGCGGGTATGCATGTACAATTTTCTGAAGCAGGTGTGAAAATGGTGAGAGGTGCTATGGTGATAGCAAAAGGAAGCAAATTGGGTACATTGTACTAGCTTGATGCATGCACAGTTGAATGCAATAATACTTTTGATAAGAGTAATCCAGAAACTACTTCGCTGGGAAAAGAGATGGTTTCCTCTTCTACAGATGGTCGTGACTTCTGAGCACCCAAGGGTGTTGTGTCTACTGAATCAATGTTTTCCGCAGAGAAGGCCATGTTATGGCACCAAAGACTTGGCCACATTGGAGAGAAGGGTTTAAAATCACTAAAAAATAAGAACCTTATTAAGGGGTTGAATGATTGCAATCTAGAGTTTGAATTTTGTGAACATTGTATTTATGGCAAACAAAAATGCGTTTAGTTTTACTCGTCTTCTCATAAGTCTTCATGTATCTTGGATCTAATTCATTTTGATGTATTCAGCCCCGTTGATGTTGCTTCTATTGTTAAATCAGTTTATTATGTTACTTTCATTGATGATTTCAATAAGACATGGGTATATTTTTTGAAGAGTAAATTTGAAGTTTTTAGTTGTTTTAAAGAGTTCAAGGCTTTGGTAGAAACTTGGACTGGAAAGAAAATTAAATTTTTGGGGACTGAAAAATGGCAGTGAGTACTGTTCTACAAACTTTGATAGATTCTGTAAAGATTCTAGGATTAAAAGACATAAGACAATCTGTATTCTCCATAGCATAATGGAGTTGCAGAAAGAATGAACAGGATGTTTATGGAGAAGGCTAGGAGCATGTTGAGTGGAGCTAGTTTAGAACAGAATTTTTGGGCTGAAGTTGTTGTGACTACTTGTTATTTGATAAATAGATCTCCTACATTAGTGCTTGTTGATATAACGCCAATGGAGGTGTGGTCGGGGAAAAATCCTTCACTTAGACATCTGAGAGTTTTTGGTTGTGAAGCATATGCACATGTGCCTAAGGAGAAGAGAACAAAATTAGATTCTAAGGCTGTCAAATGTATCTTCATCTGTTACAGCTATGGTGTGAAAGGATACAAGCTTTGGGACCCTATTGCACAAAAGGTAATTTATTCCAGAAGTGTTATTTTTAGAGAGACTAAATCTTCTTCTATTAATTTTCAACCAGAATAGCATAGAGAAATTGAATAGAAAAAGGATGCGGTTCAAATTCCTTCTACACCTAAGGAAGTTGAATCGATACCCTGAAATAGACAAGAAGTTGAGGAGAGCTCTGATGGAACTTCAAATTTTTGCTCCTTGTGTTCCATTCCTACCCTACCTTATGTTACTGGTCTTTCATGGTGTCGAAATTTTCCTAGGGTTGGGGCTTTTAGCTTTATTTTCATGTAAAACCCTTGTACTTATTTTACGCATTGGTTGGGATCTTTTTCGCTGTTACGTTTTTGAAGGGTTTTAAAATGACTTATGTCCTATTGTTTCGTCTAGGTTGGGTCCCTTTGGTCTTAATATTTATTTCCTCTACAGGATTTCTTTTTCCTAATTCTTGGTTGGCCCCGTGTTTCATCGTTTAAAAACAACTTATGTCGTTGTTTACCATTTGCCTAGTGATGTCCCTTTGTCCTTTTAATAAATATTTTATTTTGCAAAGGGATAAAATTTGCACAACCGTTGATCAACTATTGTTTGATCCTAGTTATTCCCTGCCACCTAGCGATGACCCACCACACTACTTTGGTTGATTGCGATATCACGGGCAGGCGCCACATGTCCCATCTAGTGAGGCCGAAGGGGATAAGTTTGAGTGACCATTAATCAACTATCATTAGATCTCAATGGTTGCCCGCCATTGTGTGATCAAAAATTGCAAGGTTTTTATTGATCGCAATATCACAAGCGGGCACCACATGTCTCATTTGAAGAAGCAAAAAACCTTGGTGAATTAATCCAGCCTTAATACATTAGACGACATATTACTAAAGTGTTCTTAAGATGCACATGTTTTAATCAACAGGTATGTTATAATCTTGATGGGAAAGCTGCTCGACAGTTAATGATAATGCTAGCAACTGTGTTGAAGGAACAAGATTACCAATGATCAAGATCAACGGTTGCTTACCATCACGTGATCAAAAGTTGCAAGGTCTTTACTGATTGTGATATCGTGGGCAACCGCCATGTGGATTTCCTTGGTAGCGTATGGTATGGTGGGAATTTTATTGCCATATTGGCAATTGTGTCAGCTTGTTTTGAAGGCGGTCGTTCGATGATTTGATATAATTGAAGGATCGACAGATATAATTTAAATCTGCATCAAATATGGTTGGAGTCATTCATGCAGCACGCGAGTGAGCTTTAATGGCAAATGAGACACTTGCTGGCATGATTTGATCGAAATAAAATCAATTCTCCTGCTTTATTTGTATCACAAGGCATTCAAGTATTTTGTGAAGCAGTCTCAGAGCCGAAAGCGAAGTTGCGAGTCTTTGCAACCAAAATTTGGGATTCTTACAAGCACAAAGCCGTGAGTTAATTTATGTGTTTCCTGGTTACTTCGCACTTGAATTTGGGAAAATATTTGTTGTATTTGTCATAGGACTTGTTGATAAAAGTTTCAAGGCTATAGTTTAATTAAATTGTGAGAAATTGCAATGTTTTGTAATTTCATATCTCTGGTTAGTCCTAGTTGTTTGAACTGTGAAATTGTAAAAATACCCTACTTTGTCCAAGATGGCATTGCTAAAGCAACATTCTCACCAAATTAACTATTTAAGAAGAAACATGTATGATGATTTCCTGTATCAATTGCCCTTGTCAACGAATGATAGAAAGAAAGGATTGGTTCTGATGCAAGGGAAAATCCTAGGGGAAGGGTTAGTATATAATTGCTCCAACATAGCTGATGCTAAGGTTCCTCTCACAAGTTTGGAAATGTTCAGATTGTGGTATGGACAGAGGAATTTTCCTCACCCTTTTTCAAATGGCTGGATGTATGATTTGGGGAAGCTAGTGGTTCCAAATGTGTTCCTTGATATAGACCTTTTTAGAGCAGTGGTCGCAAGATATGACCTTGTCACACGAGTAATTAGGGATAATGATGGAATAGTTTTGTTAAGCATTAACATAGATGAAGTCCGACAAGTTTTTGACTTGAGTGAACCGAGTGAATATTTGGTTCCTATTGATCTTGAGGAAATGAAGCAAGAATATGCAAAGTTGAAGTCTTTTTTCAGAGATAAGTTGCTTCCACCTCATTTGGCTAGGGCGGGAGGTTCAATATTTCATATTAGTCCCAGTGACCAAGAACCTTTCAGATTAAACTATTTTGCAAATAATTTCTTAGCCACTTTTTATTCATTATGCCAGATTTTGGGTTTTAGTCCTAGTACGGTGATGCCCATTGCATACATGTTCATGGGGGTGTAAATACAACACCCTAACTTCTCTGTGACTTATGACTTTGGTTCTTTCTTAGCTGAGAGGATACATGAAGGGTTGTCAAAGTTGCAGAAAAATGATACCGACACACAATTCTTTTGGTATTCTATGTTGATGTATATGTTCTTGTGCAAGAATGCTAACTTTTTCTCTAAGAAGATGGAATTGAGGTAATTGGTTGATGGAGAAAGATTGCCAGTACAATTATGGAATACAGATTTATCTTGCAATAAGGAAAGCACCAGTTATGTGCAATTTGATAATTGCTTTGCTTCTAGATTGAGGGCTAGACTGATAGTAAATGTACCCAGGATCCTTGAGGAATTGCATGATTTCCTCAAACCAAAGGGGAGGAAGCCAGAACTGAAAGTTTTCCATAACTGGGGTGACATTATCCCATACCCAGTCAACACTGTTTTGAGGGTATACGGTTTTCAAGGAACCCCCCATATACTACCATAAAATGTGCCACCAAGAGTGGGGTTTGCAGAAGTTATGTGGAAAATAGGTTGTATCCATGAGGACAACCTCACTAGGAGGGGTAAGGGAACATTTTTCCCATATTATATAGTGGTGTCTGATTTTTCCTTTTCAAAAGGAGGCTAGGTGCATTTTGATAAATTCTTTGATGATTACCATCTGAGGTGTGGTCCAAAGTGGCAACATGATCTTGAGGGTTTCTTTTCCCTTTTCAAACAAAGAATAAAGGTTGGCAAGTTTGTGCATGAGTTCAACTTTCCTGAGGATTTGATTAGAAATGAATTCGACCTAAATAGGTAGGAGTTGAACAAGGAGAAATGGATAGCTTATGATAAGCTACTAGATATTGTGCACAAGATGGATCCAAAGTATGATCCATTGTTGGAGTTTAGTCCATACCATAAGAAAATTAACTTTCTAATGGGGAACTTCAAGAAAATTATGGGAACCTTGAGCACCAAAAAGATAAATTTAGAAGTGAGTCTGGGTGTACAAGAAAAAGGTGCCAAACCAATTGAAACAAGGCCAACATATCAACCTACGGGAAGAAGGCCCATTTATAGGAGGAAAAGGGATGATAGTAGTGATGAGGAAGAAGTGGATAGAAAGGGGAAGTAAATAATGAAGTTTCCTTCACAGCCAAGTCCAAAATTCAAAGTGCTTGGGGCAATTAAAATCATTGATTTAGAATCATCCCCAGAAGATAGTCCCTCATCACCACCATCTGAGCCAAGCCCTAAGAGGAAAAGAATTGATCAACCACAGGATCTAATGGATGATATTGTTGTTATTTATCATGACATGCAAGTTGGTGTGCCTTCCCCTCCTAGGCTAGCTAAGTTGGTTTTATCCGATTTGGATATGAAAGGAAAATGTGTACAATATGCAAGGATGGAAGCATGTAAGGAGTTTCTAGATGACAATGCATTTGTAAAGACTCTTGTATTCTTGCAATTGGTATGGAGGATGAAGAAGAGAAGAGAACTAAGACCTGGCAGGTCATACTAGGAGAATGATGAGGAAGTGAAAGCTAAATTAATGGAAGAATTCAAGAACATTAGTCCTGAAGAAGGAAGAAAACTGGTGAGTTAGGCTGGTGTAATGATTCTACCTAAATGGGAAATTGTAGATGCAGTAGCCTTTAATGCTATTTTGAAGTCTAAGCATCCCTTGCAAGACTCTGAAGAAGAGGTCAAGGCAACACTGCACAAGACTCTACTTTTAGTGAAGAGTATGAAACCTTGGCAATTTGGGTATTGGCCCCACGAGGGAGAAAGCCAAATGTTTATGATATCAACCCAAATTTAAGAGGAGGGCTAATAATGAAGAGAGCTTCAGAGACCTCAACCACCGAGGCCACTAATTTGACTGTGAATGTGGCTAAATTGGCCCAAAAGACTGCTGAAAGGGAGGAGGCCAAAAAGAGGAGTCTAATGGAGAAGTACAACCTTTTGATTGAGGAATATAACAAGATGCAATAGAAGAATGTTGAGCTACAGACTAAGGTGGAAAGGTTAATGTATAAACAGATTGGGGAGACATCAAGTTCTCTGGAGACTAGTATATTGCCTTCCATATCAGGGCTAGTGCCTACTGCTTCTCCAATTGTTTCCACACTAGGGTCTCCCAGTCAAAATCCTTCCTTCACCCCTTCTTTAGAGGACATTGATGAAGAAATAGAATGCTCTGTGGATCCTATAAAGAAGCAGCTCATGCATAAAATTGATGAATTACAAGCATCTTTGAAGGTAAGTGAGCAAGGATCTCTTTCAAAGCAAAAGGAGATTGTTATTGCTATCTTGAGACATTTAAATGAGATGGTTGATAATAAATTTCCATCTATACATTCTTTATATTCTTTTTTATTAGATGCAATAAAGAATATTGATAGGGATCAGGAGGTAGTGATACCATTGATTGAAAATTGGATCCCTAGGGCCAGGGATTTAGATGTAATGTATAAGGCCTCAAGGTTTGATACAAGTAATAGGCCCCAATCATTAAGGCCTACTCAAGTATTAGTTAAGTCACTGCAAGGTTTTCAGACCCTACCAGATGATTTGAGTAGGAAGATCAGGGAATTGGTGAAGATTTGTAATGATTGGGGTAACACATTATTACTTGATATAATTGATTAGTAGGGGAAAATCAGGTCACTCCAACAATGGCAGGATCAAGCAAGTGAGGTCATCAATGATCAAATTAAATTAATTTGTGATGACTCAAATTATGATTTGTTGGTGATCTGTATGGATAAAATCATTAGTATCAGCTCATTTTTGGAATCTTTTGAAAGGGATGCAAATCAAGTAGCGGTAAAATACACACCTTATAGTACCAAGGTGAATGAGGTGATTAATTTTGACTGGCCAACTGGTGATTAATATATGAGTTGCTAACGAGTGGTAGATTAGATATTGCAGTTACAACGGTTTCCAATCTTGCTTTGGTGGAAGTCTTGGTGCGGGATTCTTATGATTTTTTGTTGCTGCATCATCTTTTCTCAGCGGGCATGATGAACAAGAATATTCTCTAGGATGATTATTGTTGTAACAATTTTTGGAATATCACCAGGTGCTCCAATTGGCTAGTGACATGTGTACTTTCTGGCCCGATGCTTGTTTCATCCTTCATTTTCTATAAGGATTTCAAGGCCAGAAGTACGGGTTAGCAAGTTAGATAATTTTGGGTCGATTCTAGGTGAAGTTGTAGAGCAAATTGTGAAGTTCGATGGTTTTAGAGAAAAATGCAATTTAGGTTCTGAGTCATTCTATAACAATTTTTGGATTCACGGGGATTTAATGTTGTATAATAGTACTAGCATTCGAGTTGAAATGATAAATTGAAACTCTTGTCTCTCCACTGTATATGCGTATTTGAATTTTGAATAAGATGACTAAGGGTTGTTTCATTCATCTCACTGTTGTGGTGTGTATGATCCTTATTTTAGCTTTAATTCAAGGAATTAATTAAAATGCTTGAATGGGATTATAGGAAGATATGTTTTGTACAAGGATTTGATAAGTAGTATTGAGTTAGAATACATATTAATGAGATTACAATGCAATGCCATCAAGGATTTTATATGTTATGTGTTAAATTTGTCATAAATCCTTAGATGTTTATAAATTTGACTCCTACAATGGATATATGACACTGATCTAAACTGTAATTTCCCATATGATTCAATATTTGTTTGTATTTTCCTAGAGCTTGCTACAAATTACAAATTAATGACTATCTTATACTGTGGATTGTGTTGTAGTAATCTCATGCTCCAGATAGTTGATATTATCGATGAACAGCCAATTCTATTCGATGTTATCCTATCGTGTTGAGCTATTAAGTGAGATTATTTGTTACTGTTAATGTTGTTTATAATAATGGTGTATAGGTTGTAAACACATTAAGGGATCACCCTCTTGGGTCTTGCAGAGCCCGAAGTGTAGGAGGCTTTTTTAAAGTCCTCGTCAGTTGGTCCAGGTCCTTCGAGTTGCCCTTGATTGGAATTGGCAATTCCATAGGTAGATTAGAAGACCAACTTGGTTAGTAGTAGAAACAAACCAACAAGATCATCAAGCTTTGAATCTTCAGAAGAGGAAGAAGTGGAAGAACCTCCACCTCAACTTGTTGAAGGTCTACAAAGTAGAGGCAACCACCTCAAAGGTATGGGTATTCACCTGATGATTGGAAGTGTATATTTGCTTTGATTACTAACGTTGATGAACTGAGATTTGTGCAAGAGGCTTTGGGTACAAATGATGCAGAGTTATGGAAAATAGCCATGGATGAAGAGATAGCAACTCTTAAAAGGAATGATACATGGGACCTTGTACCATTTCCTAAAGGTTGGAAACTTGTTGGATGTAAATGGGTGTTTAAGAAAAAGATTGGTTCATATGGAAATGTTGAAAAGTATAAGGCACCATTGATTGTGAAGGGATACTCTCAAGTTGATGGTATTGATTATGGTGAAATTTTTTCTCTTGTTGCTAAAATGACATCCATTCATTTTTTATTATCTATTGCAGCAGCTTATGATCTAGAAGTGGAACAAATGGATGTGAAAATTGCATTCCTTCATGGTGATTTGGAGGAAGAGATTTATATGACACAGCTAGAACACTACATGGTGAAAGGTAAAAGCAAATTGGTTTGTAAGTTAAAGAAATCTTTGTATGGCCTTAAACAAAGTCCTAGGATGTGGTACCAGAAGTTCGATACATATGTGTTGAGTTTGGGATTTGTGCAGTCTAAATCTTATCACTATGTATATTTTAAATCTGATGGTGATTATTTCCTGATAATTGCTTTATATGTTGATGGCATGTTGTTTATTGGGAAAGGAAAAGGTTTGATTGTAGAATTAAAATCTCAGCTCTCTATGAAATTTGAAATGAAATTTTTTGGTGGAGAAAAACACATACTTGGGATAGAGATTAGAAGAGATCATGAGAACAAAAAGCTATGGCTTGGCCAGAGTAAGTATGTTTGTTCTATTTTGCAAAGGTTCAACATGCAGGATTGTAAACCACTTTGTGTTCATGTTACATTGGGAACAAAACTCTCAATTTCACAATATCCTACATCCCCATTGGAGATGGAAGACATGAACAAAGTGCCTTACCAGAGTGCAGTTGGAAGCTTAATGTATGCTATGGTCTGTACAAGACCAGAAATTTCCTAAGCAGTGGGAGTTCTTTCTTGTTTTATGTCTAATCCTAGAAGAGTGCATTGGGATGCAGTTAAGAGGGTCTTTAGATATTTGCAGGGTACATTAGATTACTCTAGATATGTTTTCATGGTACAGGATATCAACATTCCTTGATTATTCATGGTTTTGTGGATTTAGATTGGGCTAGTGATGTTGATATCAGAAGATTCACTAGTGCATATGTCTTTACTCTTAATGGTGGTGCAATCAGTTGGATGAGAAAGTGACAGGTTGTGGTCGCTTTGTCCACTACTGAGGCAAAGTACATGGTAGCTACTCATTCCTATAAAGAATCCATTTGGTTGAAGCGTTTGTGTTCAAATATTGGATTGAAATAGGGTGCAGTTACACTTTATTATGACAGTCAAAGTGCAATTAGCCTTGCGAGGAACCTGACTTTTCATGCCAGGACCAAACACATTGATGTTTAGTATCACTTCGTGAGAGATATGGTCGAGGGTGGCAGGGTGAAGCTGTAAAATGTAGAGATGATGGTGAATGTTGCAGATGCATTAACTAAGCCCATGAACACAACAAAATTTAGATGGTGTTCGGAGTTTATGGGCCTTATGGCCTCTAGCAGTTAAATCCTGTTACTTTCATTGGCTCTTCAAAGGTGTTCGACAAGTGGGAGAATGTTAGGAAATAGAAGGTGTCTCAACCTTTGACTTTTTCTAAGATTGGATTTTTCTAAATATTAAATGTTGTTGATTTTCTCACTTTGTCTTTGTGAGTTACAACTTGCAGTTTCTATTCTGACGAGGAGTCAAGTTAGAAAGTTGATTTTTATAGGTGGAGTTGTGCATAAGTTTTTTTTCTATTTTTGTGTTGAGTTTACATGGAATGTGAGTTTTTTGAAAAACAATTATTTTGGAAAGTGCAGATTTTACAGTGGTGACAATTGGAAACTTGTCATTGTGCGCCTTTAGTGTTTTTGGAATTTTCCATGTTGCACATTCAGCCTTGGGCAATTTCTTTATAAATGTTTTATTTTATGCATTGTAAAAACTCTATATATTGAGTACTTGTGTATTTTGGAGATGTATGTAGAATGAGTAAGGTGTTGAGTTTGAAAGTATTGTTGTGCTACCAGAATTCTTCCAGAATTGTTTACTGGTGATACTCCTGTAAAAGACTTGCTCCACAAGTGTATGTAATCTTGTTGTTGGATTTTTAATACATTGTTCAAGCTTTGGAGGGTGGGGTTTTTTCCCGAAAGGGTTTTCCCCATGTATATCTAGTGTTTGTGTTAATTGTTTATTTTTTGTTATGAATGTGTTGTTGGAATTTTGATCAAGTTTTAAATTTTGCATAATCTCTTCTCAAGATTGGCGTAGGAAATTGTTTCCACTACTTTAATTTCCTTACAAGGAAACCATAGCTTACACAACCGCTCTATAATAGAATTATCATGGTTGTTTGCTAACTAAACTTAAAAAATAAACATAAAAAAACACATATATACATATATACATATAAAAGTATTTATACATGTAAATAAAGAAACTCAAATCACTGCACTAAATTAAGAGTATTATCCAAAAAAACTAATGAGAGTTTATCTTTCCAAGTAGTACACTTGGAGCAAAGGTTAAGACAACATAGTGTTAATATTGTAACAACTGAGACTACAAAAGTTCATCATTGTCAAGAACATTGAAGGGGGTCGTGATAAATACAATTCCCTGCGCAGATTAATATTGGAATTAAAAGGTTATAGGTTAATTGCATGCATAGGTGAGTTGAGTTTCCATTTAGGAGCAACTAGAAAGTAGAATACAACAAACCTTCAATAATGCCTATTCAAGAGTTAAAGCATAAAGATTAGAATTGTATCTATAAATTGCTCAGTATATTTTACTCAAATTTGTGAAGATGGATTAGGATAAAATGAGTTCATTAATGACATTTATTGCATGTTATGAGAACTTAAGGTGATGTGAAAAGGAAAAATTGCCAAGAAATGCATGAAACAAAGTAACTAACAACAATGAATATTGAAATGCATGAGAGCTTAAGGTGATGACAAGGGAGAGTTCAAAATGGAAAAACAAAGGAGCAAAAAGACTACTTTGGTATTTATTGACCTCAATCGGCCAAACACGTAAAAGAATTCATTGAAAAGATAATCTCCCTGAGTTATACGCTTGTAATGAAATCGGTATAATTACATTAAGTTTGGAAAATATATCATTCACAATAAAATATTTCATAGGCATTGAAAGAGTAAAATAATTAGGCATCAAATTTTTACTCAAACAATTCACATTCCAATAATGAATACATCTAAATTCTACAATTTTTTCACATAATCAAAATAACAACAGCTTCATCTGATAGTTTTCTATTGCAAATTAAACTGAATACATTAGTTTGTAGTCTATCAATGTCATATAAATAAGAGTAGTATCAAACATTTCACAAATTAATTAATGGATTACAATGAGTAGATTTTATTAATATCTGGAAATTACAAAGATTCAATAGAATCTCTTCTCAAAACTACAAAGGTGTCATTAATATAGTAAACATTCATATATCAAATCTTCTTCAGCAAACCTAGAGGATGCCATATAAACCTACAAACATTGAAAAGAGAAGCCCAGTCCTTCTCTTCTCCCAACCATAGGACTATAAAGTCCACCCCTGAGTGGGAGATAAAGTCCACATGCACAACACAGATGAAAGAACAAAAAATCATAAACATTGACTCACACACAAAGAATCTGATCACAAAATTCTTGTAAAGGGGGAGAAGGGGGATTCCCTTCCATCTTGGGGAACAAATATTATTTCATAGCTTTGAACAAAAAACTTCATTTTCAACACACATCCACCACCATCCATCCAAAATTCTCCACACCCAACCACCACCATCCATCCAACATTCTCCACACACAACCACCACTATCCATTTGACTTTCTCAACACCCAACCACCACCCTCCATACAATAACCCAAGATGTCATTCACAACCCTCTAATATCATACACAACTCCATACAATTCATATTTGATCATATTCCCCAAGAGAGGCTCCATGCCCTCCTCAACCCCAAACAAAGGAGGTTCTCAGCTCTCAAGCAAAATCCGCTCCTTATACACACCCAAACCCTCCATTACATAAAACAATAACAACAATTATTCTTCCAATCATCTATCAAAAATACAATAACACAAAAATTACCAATACAATTCAAGCATCCCTTGGCTGTCCAAGTTAGGATCAACCCAAACAACTTGTCCAAGATTATAGAGTCCTTTTTCCCAGCTAATACCATCCTACAACCAATTTCCCTCCCAACCTCCTAGAAGAAAAAATAAATAAGAAAGAGAAAAACCACAACACTTTCATTTCCTCTTCCCCCCCAACCATTCAAATTTCCACTTTAAAATAAAATAACTCCCAAATCTTCAATTTCCCTCAATACGATATCCAAATAAAAAGATATTTTGAATGAAAACAAACTTCCCTTCACAAATAAATATAAAAATAAAATTACACTCCAACATTAAACTCCCATGACCAAATTAAAAGCCCATAATAAACAAGTAGCATTTGGACTTTGTCTCCAATACTTAAGGAATCTAGACTGCCCACCTGCATCATCTCATTAGAAGCATTAGTACAACTTATAAATTATTATCAAAACATTAAATATTAACATTGAAACTTTCTAACATCGTGTCATAATTATAAGATCTAGCATAACAATTAAAGATATTTATTTTTGTGGAAATTAAACATTTAACCAAAACACTCTAAGATCAAAATAATTTATTAAATGAACATATTATACCATTTATAAGCAAATAAATGTCTACTCATGCATATCAAACATTATGTACATATTTACAAATGATAATATCCATAACTCAAAATCTCAACATCAACCATGTCTAAAACACCAAACTATATGAATATAATCAAACCAAAGTCCCTAGACTAATGTTAGCTATGCCTCACATTTTTATATCACCCATGTACACTAAAATGAATTTTTTATTCCTCTTATCACATCTTCCCAATTATTTGAGAAGATTGGACAAAAAATCTCTTTATGAGGGAGATCTTTCCCATACTCCCATGGTACTTTCAAAGTATCCTCTTTCCTCTCATCTCCTCTCATGGTGAGACTTGTCATCATGATGTGGGTTGAGATGTCTTAAGACATCTCAACCCTCCATTTTACGAGATCTAATCACAACCATTGATTTTCTCCATCCCCTTTCTAGTGACTACACTTATTCATTTTTCACAATTAATGCATTCAACCATTAAACAAACATACAACTTTGAGATCATCCTACAACCACATCAACACTGAGAAAATACTATTGTTATGCATGCCTACATGGAATTTTAATTGCTTTCTCCTTTTGGAGAAGCAATACCCATGCCCACATGGAATTTTAATTCCATTTTATTCTTCCAATGCTCTCCAAGGAATTTTTAATTCCTTTGGCTTTTCCCATGTGGATTATAAGGGAATTTTTAACTCCCTTTGTCACATCCCTCCCATGATTTGGTGACATTGGACAAGAAATCCTTGTATGAGGGATATCTTGTCCATGCTCCTATGTACTTGTAAATTATCTCCCCTATCCTTTCATGCATCCACATGATGACAAGTTTCATCACCATGGAGGTTGAGATGCCTCAAGGCATCTCAACCATTGATCTTTTCTTCCCCTCAATCTTGGTTTTCCACTCCTCTCTCCTCTTGCTAAATGACTACACTTAGTCATTTTACAACAATCAACACTCGTACATTCAAGCTTTCATTCCATTTTACCATCTTGTAACCAAATCTAAGTAAATATGTTTTATGCTACCGAATTCAATTGTGAACATCCAACTACATCAACGGGGTAATCGTGACAACAAGCTCTTCTTGGACTCTATTTTCGTGTGTTTTGGTGCATGTTTAAGCTTAATCTTGGCCCTTATCTTGAGTGTTGGTTTGGTTTTACATTGGCTTGGTTTTAGTTAATTTCCTTGCATTTTTAGTTGTAAAATCACTGCACACATTTCTAGCATGCCTGGTGGGTTCCACATCACGAGTTATTTAATCTCTTTTTTTTTTTTAGAATTTGCAATTTTTAGCTTCAAGAGCAGATCTATTGCATGGGAAGATCTACCTACCTCATGGGTAGTGGCGCCTCCTTCAGGGGTAGATGAGCTTCGACTCCAACCCCCTCTAGAACTAACTTGCTTCAGAGGAAGAATCACTCCTTCAGAGGTGGATGTAACCTCTTCATAGGTGGACACGAATTCTACACAGGTGTACCTGTAGATAGACACATTTGAGTTCTTCATAGGCAGTTTTGACTTCTTTAGAGGTGGACATGGCTCATTGATAAGCGGACTTGAATCCTTGATAGATGGACTTGACTTCTTCAGAGGCAATTTTTCTCGACGAGCGGTTGCACTTCTTCAAGGGTGGCTCCGATTTTTTCATAGGAGGACCTACTGGTAATAGTTCACTTGTAGTTCTTATTTAAAATTTAAAATTTAATTTTTTTTACCAATTTATCACTAATCTGCTCACTTGATTTGTCCATGTTTGTGAGTATTTCAAATCCATTTTCATCTTTGTTTTGATGAAGACTGATGAACTAAACTACTAATGGGTCAATGCACCAATATGTGACACAAAAGGTGCCACTTTTGCAAAAAAACACGAAATTGCTCTTTTCACACATGCCAAACTAGTTTTGCATTTGACAACCACCAAATTTAGCACTTGCCAAAGTAAAATGTCTTAAAAAAACCATCCATTTTCAACACATTTTTATAGCAACCCGCGCCTTTCTCTCTTGTTTTTTGCTCTCTCAAGTCATGCTCGCCAAAAGGAAATCAAAATTTTCTTGCAATTCTTTGCGAGGATGCCACCAAGACGTCAAAGAGGTTGAAGAGGTATGCATTTCTATTGTTTTTATTTCGAATTTGAATTAGAATGTAGATTGAAATAGATTTTTTTAAAAAACTTTATTTTAATTTCCAAGGAATCAATCTCCACTTCAAAATATTGACAATTTATAACCACCCCCTCATGAAGAGCCTCCCAAACAAGAACAACCTCAAACCCCTCCATCAGTTCGTAGGCATCCACAAGGAACCCCTAGCTTTTAACAGTAAACACCATTATTAGAGAGTGATGTGTACTTGCTAACACACTACTTTTTTCTATGAAGGATAAAATTATTATTTTTTTGTTTTAATTTAGATTCGTAACTATGATATCTAGTGCATACAATTGGTTTCATAGTGTTGTATTGAGTTTTTTTTCTTAATTAAGTTTTGAAGTCTAACCAATTACAATTTAGACATAGGTTTACTTGCTAACACAACTTTTTGTATGTATCGAAATTCAATTTTTTTTGTTGGATCAAAGACATCAATATCAAGTAAAGGTTTTCTTGTGGGAGCTGTGTAGCAGCTCTTGCACTTTGTGAGACAGTTGCCCATGGTACAAGTAAAGGATAAATAATTTGGAGAAAGGATCGGGCTTGCAAGGATACTGATCAACAAGATACAAACCTGCAATGGGGAACTTAGAAATTTTGGTAATCGAAAGAAGTGGTTTGAAAGGCAGAGCAACGAAACATTAAAGCTGCAGAACATTCAAGGGCATGTGCAATAATGCCACTTTAACGTCTTTCAAGAATAAATTTTCTCTTTTCAAAGGCACTTTTTAAAAAGTGGTCAATTTTGTGATGATGGTGCGTGAAATTATTACAACGAATGTGATTTCCCTTCGCTTTGGAAGACGTGTGGAAACTTTGAATCACATTTTTAACTTTGGTCATTGTCGTGTGGAAAGGAATCTTTACTTTCCAAAGATGTAACCGTCAAAGATAAAATGCGGGAAACGGAGAACGGCTCACACCCGCGAACAAACCCTAATACTGCGGATTCCAGACACATTCCCAGCCTCACGGCTCCCACCAAGTCCCCACAGACAGCGCGGACGGCAGAAACTAGTTCCCCCAGGCTGCTGCGGATTCTTCCCGTTATGTTACTCTGCCAAATTTCTACTGTTATTGTCTTCAATACCAGCCAACACTCCTCTGTATGATGTGACTCCACAGAGAAATGTGAGGGGAATCCAGCTGTAGACTATTAATTGCCACACCGACCACACATTCCAAACAGCGGGAGTGGGACAGAGACCATGTGATCAGGCCTTACTTTTATACATAAAGACAGTAAAGTGATGTTACATTGTCAGATTCTTTTTGATCTGTGTTTGTGATCGGATTGTTTTATGTTCATCGGATTGTTCACGCTATGTCACTCTGTCAAATTTCTACTATTAGCGTCTTCAATACCAGCCGACACTCCTCTGTATGATGTGACTCCAGCTGTAGACAACTAGGCCTAATTGCCACACCGACCACACTTTCCAAACGGCGGGAGTGGGATACAGACCATGTGATCATGCCTTAATTTTGTACATGTAGACAGTAGAAGTGGTGTTACAATTTTGTACTGCTACAACCTTTGTTTTGTTAGGAGTACTCGCCTTTGATTTGCAATTAGATTTCTTACTGGTTAGATCTTAAACTGTTAAAAGTTTCTTTCTTTGATTAAGACTGAAATATGAAGTGTGATATTACATTTAATGTCTTTTAGTTGTTATATTACGTTAGAAGAAAAATATATTTATATTAATGTTGTATTTGATATGTGATTATTGTTTATGTTTGAATAAGATTGTAATGACATAATTAAGATAGGTTATTTATTAAATGTGAAAGAGTATAAAAACTTCATTTTGTTATATAGAGAAAGATTATTTATTTGTATGTTTTGAGAAATTCTTAGAAGATGAGAATGTTTTAGGAGATATTGTATTAGTTTAATCTTTGTAGGAAAAGTATTCTAGTGTTAATTCTATCATTTTAAATAACTTGAATTAAATATGTAACAAACTCATATCTAAGGTTGGAATTAGTTATTTTGATTTAATCAAAGATGGATGAGATTCTATTCAAATTATCAATATTATATTGTTGTGATTGAAAGATTTGTCCTCATCATTGTAAGGGTTTCTAATTCAATTAATGGATGGACATGTGTGCATGTGGGTGTGTGCACGTGTATGTGTGTGTTTGCGCACACACATGTGCATGTGTGTCCAAGCCCTCTCATGGATTAACAATATATTATTATATCATATTTTATATTTGATGGGTCTTCATAGTATAAAGATTTGGGTATTGACTATATCATTAAAGATATCATAAATCAAATATCTAATACTCCCACCTTTAAGGGTGACATTAGTCATAATGACTTAACCAAATAGAAATATGCATTTATTCAAGCTTCCAATATCAATGTGAAGACAACAATTTTTCTTTAATATTTGAATAAATTTATACTTTGTTCAATCGATAGACATGGGTGCACCTAAGCTTTTCCATTGAGTTAACATTGTTCTAATGATTCAACTCATCAAACATTTTTTGCTACACTTTTCTACATTTGCATGCTTTCTCATCACCTACCATAGCATGAAGAGCTACTTCTATGGATGAAAAATATTTTACAAACCTTCTCAAGTATCGAATTACTACAATGGATCTCCTTATTTTAATAACATTTTTTGGCATAGGCCATTTCACTATGGCTTCCACCTTTGAAAGGTATGTCGAAATAACACTACTTTTTCTACTATGTCAAATATACAAATTATGGTCATGCAAATTTTCATTTCATACCTTTTAATAGAAACTTTTCCTCTATTCAAACTTTAGTGATTTATCTAGCTGCTCTAGGAACTCCTTACATGTTCTACTAAAAAATAATGTATCATCCAAATAAATAATAACACATTCATGAGTCTCATGAAGGTTGTAAGAGTGTTCCATAAACCAAATGGGAGTAATAGACATTCAATGATACTATTTTTTTCAATGCCATGTTTCTTGATATGACATTATTGGAAATAAGGTGTTTTATTCGCATAAAGATGTCATGGACATAGTTTATCTATATATTGGTAGAAAATTATTGTACTGAGTTCTAGAAGTTGTGTTGTTGTATAAATTCTTATCTTAGTCCACCAGTGCTATGTTCTTAATTATAATTCTTTTGGACTTGACAACTCACAACCACATAATTGTAGGTATGTCATTGTAGGTGTGTATTGAAAGAAAGAAAAGGTGTAGTATACACTTCCTACCCTAATATATGAGAAGAGGTATGTGAAAAAATAAATTGATCATATGGTTAAAAGGAAGTACACTCAAAATTAGTATACCATAATATATTGATATACATGGGAAAAAATATCATACTCCAAAGCAAATCAATGTATTCTATAGTAATAAAAAAGTTATAGTACACTTATAAAGTCTAAGCCTTTACATGAGTATCAAAAATAAGAGATCACAAGAAAATTTTGGTAGCATAATAGTACCTATAAAACTTAATATAAAAATCATTGGACATATATATGCATAACACTTTATGAAACTTTAGATTATTTACTTGGTATATGACAATCTATTTGCCATAAAGAACTCTAATAGCTTACTAACTTAGCCCCACATTTGAATATAATATCTTAAGCAGTATGGCCTCCTTACAAGAACGGGTGAGGTTATTTGCTAACTTCCATGAAAATTAGATCATCTTACATATTATTTAATTCATTGAAGACAATATATAAATTATGGACAAAAATATAAGAGAAAAGAGCATAGTTATGCATTTCTTATCATTAAAATATTATTAAAATTTATTGTATAATTATCAAAGAATTTGCCTTCCACAAGAAAAAACAATCTTGGGGAGTGGTCATTCCCTTCACTATACTAGCTAATTAGTGCACAAGAGAATATATACATTCATCAGAGAAAATTAATAACTACTATAGCTCAAGAATCTTGTTAAATTATGTCAAATATTATGAGAGTGTGAGTTGTTGAATCAATATTATTGATGATTGCCACTCATCCATCACTTCATTAAGAACCTCTGACCCATTAAACAAGTTCTATACTCAAATAAAAGTGAAGGTGATTCATTTAACTTTAGTCACCATGAACACAACCCAAGGACTTGGGCAAGCATTTGAAAAAGAAGAATTACACAAAGACAACAATAGTGAAACATAATCATTTTAAAATTTTCTTGGAAAAGTTATATAACCATAATAAATATTAAAACATAAGATTTTTCGACACAAAAAAATTGATAGAGTGTAAACATGTGGCAACATACAAAACAAGAATTTGAATTTATTAGGTTGAATGTCAATTGAAGATGGTGTAGACACCTAAATTTGACCACTTGAATTTGGTAAAATTTATCTCCTTTTTTGTCTATCATCCCTTCCTATCCATGCTAATTAAATAATATTGTTATTATTTAATTAATATCATTAATTCCCCTAAAGCCTCCTAAATCCCTAGGGTATTTAATTAGTTAAATACTTTATCACTTTAAACCCTTCTCTAAATTAAATAAATATACCAATTTTTATATGATTTAGTCATATATCCCATAAAATTAAATATTTAACTCCCCTCCTTTTTCTCTCTCTTAATCATATCCTCCATAATTCTATCCTTAATCCTAATTCATTTTCTAATCCCATCATTAGGGATGTGCACATTCCTAATCCATGATTAAGAGGTGTCACATATCCTCCAACTTTTTCAAGTGACCTCTAATCATGCTCATTAGCCTAATCCATCACCTAATCGCCCTCCTTAACCCCTTGCACAATCTATATCTGTTAATTAGGAGAACCTAATCTACTTGCCATTTATGGCACCTATCCCTTGTCCTCTTATCATTAATTCTTTCTCCTTTTGGAGAAGCCATCCCATATCTTTGAAGAATTTTTAATTCCCCTTTATTATCCCCAGACATCCCTTAAGGAATTTTAAATTCTTTTTATTTCCTCCATGTACACTAAAATGAATTTTAAATTCCTTTTGTCACATCTTCCCAATTATTTGAGAAGATTGGACAATAAAACCCTTTATGAGGGAGAAATTTCCCATACTCCCATGGTACTTTCAAAGTACCCTCTTTCCTCTCATCTCCTCTCATGGTGACACTTGTCACCATGAGGTGAGACATCTCAACACTCTATTTTCCTAGATCTAATCACAACAATTGATTTTCTCCATCCCCTTTCTAATGAATACATAGTCATTTTTCACAATTCATGCATTCAACCATTAAACACACATACATCTTTGAGATCATCTTGCAACCACATCAACATTGAGAAAATACTACTGTTATTCATTGCCCACATGGAATTTTAATTTCTTTCTCCTTTTGGAGAAGCAATACCCATTCCCACATGGAATTTTAATTCCATTTTATTCTTCCAATGCTCTCCAAGGAATTTTTAATTCCTTTGGATTTTCCCATGTGGATTATAAGGGAATGTTTAACTCACTTTGTCACATCCCTCCCATGATTTGGTAGATTGGACAAGAAATTCCTTTATGAGGGAGATCTTACCCATGCTCTTAGGTACTTGTAAAGTATCTCCCCTATCCTTTCATGCATCCACATGATGACAAATGTCATCACCATGGAGGTTGAGATGCCTCAAGGCATCTCAACCCTTGATCTTTTCTTCCCCTAAATCTTGGTTGTCCACTTCTCTCTCCCCTTGCTAAATGACTACATAGTCATTTTTACAACACTCAACACTCATGTACATTCAAGATTTCATGCCATCTTATCATCTTGTAACCAAATCTAAGTAAATATAAGGTGTTATGCTACCAAATTCAATCGTGAGCACACATCCAAATACATCAATTGGGCAATTGTGACAACAAGCTCTTATTGGATTCTATTTTTGTGTGATTTGGTGCATGCTTGAGCTTAATCTTGGCCCTTCTCTTGAGTGTTGCTTTTGGTTTTACATTGGCTTGGTTTTAGTTAATTTCCTTGCATTTTTATTTGTAAAATCATTGCACACATTTCTAGCACACTTGATGGGTTCCACAGTATGGGTTCTTTAATCTATTTTTATAGTTTTTCATTTTGAGAATTTGTAGGTTTTAGCTTCAGGGGTAGATCTATTGCATGGGAGGATTTGCTTACCTCAGGGGAAGGTGTGACTCCTTCAGGGGTGAATGTGCTTAGGCTCCAACCCCCTCTAGAACTAACTTGCTTCAGAGGAAGACTTACTCCTTCAAAGGTGGATCAACATGACTTCTTCAAAGGAAAACACAACTTCTACAGGGGTGGACCTATAGATAGACACATTTGAGTTCTTCATAGGTGGTTTTGATGATGAAGAGTGGGGAGGATTTCAATTCCCAATCACAATTTAATTCTTTAGAAACAACTTTTTAACCTTCAAAAGTCTATTTTATTGGTTTCTCTCACAATCACACTGCTTGCCTTGTAGGTTTGCCAACTTGGATTCTTGAACCTAACTCACAAACCCAACTTCAAACCCACTTCCAATTGTGTTTTCAAAAACCCATTATACCAATACAAAACACATCTCAAAATCCATATAGCTCACCTTGGACCAACACTCTTAACTTATTGTTGCTACGCTGCCACAACTAGGCCAATTAGGCCAAATTAACAAAGCAAGTACCCTCCAAACTCTCTGCCATCTATAAAACTCAATTTACAATCATTCATCAGCCTATATAACCTCCAAATCAACAAATTTTTGTCAATACAACACTCACTAAGATGGAAAACTATAAAACCCTCACTTTAAGACAATTTGGAAGAGTGTTTATTGAAAAACACCACTCCGGACCTTTTCTCACTTTTATAATGCTTCCAACACACTCAAATATACCTTAAAATTCTTAAAATTCCATTACCCAACCTTCTTCAACATTGTTTCACCAAATTCTCATCCTAAACCATCATTCATAAGTCAAAATTCACTCAAATACACCTAGGGAAACATCAAATATCCACACAAATCTCCTTCCCTCCTACTAAAACCTAATTCTATCCCTAATAATATCTAAATGGACCCATTCCACCAAGTTATAGGAGGTACAGTGGGTGGAATGGTCCATTAATGCATTTTGTTACTTCAAAACCCTTAAAATAGAGTTTCACAGGCTGCTACAAGAAAATGAGTATAAAATCCTTCAAACACAATGTGAAAAGCTCAAACAAAATGAAAATTTATGCTAACTCATGTCTCTTATGGATTCATGTGTTTTGAGAGCAATTATCCTTTGTACAAAACCATACAGACTTGGAAATAACAAGAATACACAATTTTTTTTGAGAAAATAGAGATATTTTATTAAGTTTTCACTTCATAAACCACCAAGCAACCTTTACATCAATTTTTCCCACATATTTAAACATTTCCCCTCCAAAAACAACCTCCTAAATATATTCAACAACCCTTTGAAGCTAATTGACTGTTGGTATTCCAAGAGTTACATTTTTGCAACTTTTTTACAACTTTACATTTTTTGCATTCTTGCACAACTTGACATTTTTACAAAATTTGTAAAATTTGACTCTATAAACTCTATGGCTCCTTAATACATATGATGTGGTCTAATATGACCTTATTGCAATACAAAAGACTCCAAAAACACCTAAAACCTACTCAATGACCAAAATTGACCACACTTAGATGAACTGATTTGGTGCCCTTGCACCATACACCTGACCAAAAGAAATTACCAAGTCCCCTTGAGGAATGTATGCCATCAAAACATGATGCCTCTAATCAAACCAAGACGTCCAATATGCATATCCACCTAGTGACTCTTTCCCATGAGTCAAAAACTGGAAACATGCATCATCTTTGCCCTCTAACTGATTTCTCCTTTGAAAGTGTTGTCCTCCATTGAATGGATGTTGTCTCACTTCACTTTGTAATGTTGTGAAACCTAACCTCATTCTTTCAGAAACCTCTTTTCCACTCTTATCTTGGACTGTTATCCTCTCAACCCTTGTTGCATGCTCAAACTAACTCCTTTGCCCCTGCTTCTCACCTTGTTTCATTCCATCTTTTTCCCTCATCACTGCCCTCAAGTCTTCTGCCCTCAAGGCCTCTATCTGATCAGTCCTACCAACCTTTGTTCTAACAGTATGTGACTTCCTATTGAACTCTTTTTTTCTCCATGTACATATCACTATCCCTACCACAATCCCATCATACTTTTCCAAGCAATCTTGCATCTTCATGGTCAATTCATCCTTGACCTTCTCTTTCTCAGACTTGGACACCAATCCATAGATTCCTTTCTCTACAAAATCATATTACTCTTCAAGCTTACTATCTCCACATTCTCCTCTTTCCTTCCATCTGTTGTCCTAGCATCTACAACTTTTGCAATGACTACACATTCTTTGTTTCTCTCTTCCACAAGCTTTATGAACTCCTTGCCAAACATGATTTTTTTTCTACCTTACCCTTTGCTTCATCAGTCTCCTGCAATGGTTTTAGTGTGAAAGTAATACCATCCTATCTAATGGTGTAAGTTTTCTCTCTACCATCATAAAGTGATTGCCTATCAAACTACCTTGGCCATCCATGTAGTAAATGGAAACAATCCATTGGTAAAACATCACAAAGAACCCTATCCTTATAGCCACCAATCTGAAACTCAACTAAGGCTTGTTTATTCACCAATATTGACTAATTATCATTCACCCAAGATGCTCTATATGGTGTTTCATGAGGAATTATTTCTAGTTTCAATTTATCTACCATCTCTTTGGACACCATATTATTAGTAGAACCAGGATCTATCACAACTTTGCATACCTTACCTTTACATTTGCAGGTGGTCCTGAATAGTGCTCTTCTTTGAGTCATCTCCTTCTCCTTGGATTTCTTCAAGAATGTTCTTCTCAACATCAATGATTCCCCAACTTCTAGAGCAGCAACATGACTAGGAGAATTTGTACTTTCACATTCATCTTCTTGCACTATTTGAGCCCTCCTTTCACTTCTCCTTTCACCACCACTTGATGTAGAACACTATTTTTTAGGACACTTGAATGTTGGATGCCCAAACTCATTACAGTGATAACATCTACCAGAAAATGTATTTGAACTTCTACCACCACCAAATCTGCCTCTTAAGCCTCTAAATCCACCTCTGAAATTTGCAACTTGTTCTTGTCCTTTGTGTGCATCCTCTTGGATTTCACTAAATTGTCTTGAAGTAGAAATTAATCCTCTTCCTTTAGAGGTGTTTCCTCTACCTCTATGTGTCTTGTCTTTCCTTCCTTTCACCTTTTCTTCTACCCTTATTTCCATTTGATAACATTCTTCAACAATTCTTGGATTTTCCAAGGTTAGTTCATCTTGAATGTTAAATCTCAATCCACCAAGATACCTAGCAACCTTTTCAACTTCATTCTCATTGTGACCAAACCTTATATTCAACTTATAAAATTCTTTAGTATATGTTTTAACATCCATTTCTTTTTGTCTTAAACCTTGAAGTTTCTTAAACATTTGAATTTCATAGTCTTTTGGCAAGAACTTACCTTTCATTTTTGCTACCATTTTGTCCCATGAAACAATCTTGGACTTACCTTTCTTTCTCCTCTCATATTTCTCATAATCCCACCACAATAGTGCATGACCTTTCAGCTTGGTCTTTGCAATCTTCACCCTCTGCTCTTTAGGAACATCTTCACACTCAAAGTAATTGTCTAAGGTTGCAATCCAATCTAGCAATTCCTCATCATTTAAGTTACCTCCATATTTAGGCACATCAATCTTCACCTTATGTCTGTCATCTTTTACTGCCCTCAGCAACTTAGCCATCGTTTGATCTTCAAGATCTAATTCCTCTTCCACATATGCATACTCTTCTTCCTCTTCTTCCTTAGAGTCACTTTCATCACTCACATCTACATATCTTTTTTGCCTTGTTTCCAAAGCAGCAAGTCTTTCCTTCAATTCTTTGATCTCCCTAGCATGCTTATCCTTCAATTCACTCATTTATTTAGCCATGGTTTTCCCTTTTGGAGGCATCTTAACAATTTTGGATTTTCATCTTCCACTTTCCCTTCTTCAATCTACAACTTCAACTCTCAAAAGATCTAATCCCTAAGCTCTGATACCAATTGATGCAAAGCATGGAGGTTTTCAATTCCCAATCACAATTTAAGTCTTTAGAAACAACTTTTCAACCTTAAAAAGTCTATTTTACTGGTTTCTCTCATAATCACATTGCTTGCCTTGTAGGTTTGCCAACTTAGATTCTTGAACCTAACTCACAAACCCAACTTCAAACCCACTTTCAATTGTGTTTTCAGACACCCATTATACCAATACAGAACATATCTCAAAATCCATATAGGTCACCTTGGACCAACACTCTTAACTTATTGTTGCTACGCTTCCACAACTAGGCCAAATAAACAAAGCAAGTACCCTCCAAACTCTCTTCCATCCAAAAAACTCAATGGAAAGTCATTCATCATCCTATATAACCTCCAAATCAATAATTTTTTGTCAGTGCAACACTCTCTAAGATTGCAAACTATAAAACCCTCACTTTAATCCAATTTGGAAGAGGGTTTATTAAAAAACACCACTCCAGACCTTTTCTCACTTTTCCAATGCTTCCAACACACTCAAATATACCTAAACATGCTTAAAATTCCATTACCCAACCTTTTTCAACACTGTTTTACCAAACTCTCATCCTAAACCATCATTCTTAAGTCAAAATTCACTCAAATACATCTAGGGCAGCATCAAATCTCCATACAAATCTCCTTCCCTCCTCCTAAAACCTAATCCTACCACTAAGCCTACCTAAATGGACCCATTCCACCAAGTTACAGGAGGTACAGTGGGTGGAATGGTCCATTAATGCATTTTGTTACTTCAAAACCCTTAAAATAGAGTTCCACATGTTGTTACAAGAGAATGAGTATACAATCCTTCAAACTAAATGTGAAAAGCTCAAAACAAATGAAAATTGATGTTAACTCATTTCTCTTATGGATTCATGCATTTTTAGAGCAATTAGCCTCTGTACGGAACTGTATAGACTTGGAAATAACAAGAATACATAGAAATTTATGAGAAAACAGAGATATTTTATTAAGTTTTCACTTAGAAACCACCAAGCAACCTTTACATCAATGTTTCCCACATATTTAATTATTTTCCCTCCAAAAAAACCTCATAAACTGACTCAACAACCCTTTGAAGCTAATTGACCACTAGTATTCCAAGAGTTGCATTTTTGCAACTTTTTTACAACTTTACAATTTTTGCATTCTTGCACAACTTGACATTTTTACAAAATTTACAAAATTTGACCATATAAACTCTATGGCTCCTAAACACATATGAGATGCTCTAATATGACCTTATTACAATACAAAAGACTCCAAAAACACCTAAAACCTATTCAATGACCAAAATTGACCACACTTAGATGAATTGATTTGGTGGCCCTGCACCATCCGACTTCTTTAGAGGTGGACATGACTCCTTGATAGGTGGACTAGAATCCTTGATAGGTGGACCTAACTTCTTTAGAGGAAACTTTTCTTGATGGGCAACTACACTTCTTCAAGGGCGGCTTTGCTCTGTTCATAGGTGGACCTACTGGTAACAATTCACTTGCAATTCTTATTTCAAATTTTCAAATTTTCACCAATTTATTGCTAATCTACTCACTTGTGTTGTTTTTTTTGTGAGTTTTTTTAATCCATTTGCATCTCTGTTTTGACAAAGACTGGTGAACTAGACTACTAATCCATTTCTTGCAGGATGATCAGTCAAAGACATACATAAGTATTTTTCTTAATAGCTAGAAACACTTCATTTTCTAAAGGGAGTTAATTAACTTGCTTGTTGTGTTTGGGGTTGTTCACTAGCATATGCTCTCCCCTTGTGCTATGTGATATCTTGGGGATTAGAAATCATGAATTAATCTAAGTCCATTTGTGATTCATCCTAAGAGTGCTAGCCTATACATATGCTCCCCCCTTATGTTGTGTGCGAACCTAGGGATTAGAAACGCCTAGCATATCCTTCCCTTTAGGATTTCTACTTGGAGATTTCATCACCCCAAGGGACAATCTCAACCACGTGAACCAAAATAGTATAGAAAGAGGGGAGAATGAAAGTTGTACCCCAATCCAATCATGTCATGTCTAGTGAAGCTCTGATACTCAGGTGTTTCTGAGTTAGGAGTGCAGGGTTGGTCTGAGTGACTTAATTTTCATTCCCAAACCACACTTGTGATAGGCTAGTGTTCATGGGCATGGCTCATGCACCCTCCTAGTGTTTAGAGGATGCACTATAGAGCTTGTTTCAACTTAGCTTGAGACCTTTTGACTACTTCCTATTGTAGTGTAGGGTATAGTATCACACCCAAAGCTACTCACCATGTATCCCCTCGAGTAGAGGTAGGAACTCTTCAGGGAGGGTATTAGGACCTTTGAAGAAAGGGAGAAGGTGAGCCCATTATTGCTTTATGCCTCTACCATTGAATCCCTATCCACTGACTCTTGCTAAGTGGCGCTCCTCGCTAATCTTGGGATATTAACCACAAGGTTGGTGGGCCTATGATAGGTTAAAACACCCACCTAAATAATCTAGGTTTGTGTTGTCTAGCATGTCTTCTTGTGCATACTAGTGATTATCTTTTGTCCATCCTAGTCTGTTTTTGTCCAATTTTTGAGTCATCCTTTGCTATCAAGTCATCTATCTCCTGATAGGTGGATATGCTTCCTTCAGAGGTAGATCCATTGAGTCCATAGGTAGTTGTGCCCTACTTAGAGGCAGATGCACATCCCCTATCTAGTCAATATTTTTAGTCATTCCTTATTAGGTGGATATGCTTTATTCAAATGTGGATCCACTGTGTCCATAGGTGTTTATGCTTTATTTAGAGGTAGTTGCGCTTTCACCATCTAGTCCATCCAGTTAGTCATCCTACTTAGGTGGATACACTTCCTTCAGACATGGATCTGCTCTATCTATAGGTGAATTTGCTCTACTTAGAGGTGGATACATTGTCCATCCTTGATAATCCTTCTTAAGTGGATACAAATTCTTGATAGGAGGCTCCACTTTACTCAAAGGTGGATCCATTTTTTCATGGGTGGCTTTGCTAGTTAGTGTAAGGAAGCTAAGGTAGTGGAACAACTTCATACACTAATCTTGACAGGAGAATAATGCAAAAAATTTATAGATCTTTAATAGTTACAAAAATTTAAACATAAATAAACATGAATATCATGTATACCACAACATAGTTATTTATGTGGGAAAAACCTTTTGGGAGAAAACTCCACACTCCAAATTTTGCCGAATATATTATTTAGAAATCATAAAGATTACAATATACTTGTCGAGCAAGCTTCTCATAGGAGTATCACCAACCAGAGATCCAGAGACAACATGACCACTATCAGACTCTTATAATACATCACAAGACACAACCATAATACAATGCCCTCATAAAATAGGGTTTCCTTCTAGGGCAAGTCAAGCTAATAAAATATCGATCATTAGATCTAAGACCTAATGATAAATAGTACCTTATGTAATTACAAGGTTGAGATAATTTTTCCCAATAGTTAGTCCATTACCCATCCTTCTTAGGTGGATACGCTATCTTAATAGGTGATTGCACTTTACTTAGAGGTGCATATGTTCATAGGTGTTTTTACTTTATTGATAGGCGGATATACTTTGTTCATAGGTGGATCCATTTCCCATACAAAAAAATAAGAGTGAATCCTTTTGACTAGTGATAGCTCTCATTGTTTCGAGTCTAATTCTACGATTAATTTTTTTATCACCTCCCAATCTTTCATATCATCCATTTTCACCCAGTCACATTTTACAAAAGTGATCAAATCACTCCTATAATCACACAAGTACATCCCTATACGTGTCTAATCAATATCCCCATCATCGAATATTGCAATCTATCCTCCTAAACACTAATTTGATAACTCTTGCATCCAAATCAACCAATCGATCAATCCACATCATCATCTTTACAATTGCTTAGGACTCTAGTTTTTCCTAAGTTAGTAACCATCCTTGGCCAAATCAACTTACCTTGAGCGAGAGGTTTAGTTCACACCATAATCATCCCTCATGCTTGAATTTTTTTCCTATCTCAAGTACTATCCCATCATCTCCATCATATAGCCTACTTGAGAACTTAGCCTATCTCAAGTAGAAATTGATCCAACAATCATAAAATCAAGTTCTCAATCTTAATTAGAGTGCTACATCAACCAATCATTTAATTGATCATCCAATAAACTATCCAATCCGTCACTTAATTGATCAATCAATCAACTATCCAACTAATCACTTAATTAATCATCCAACCATTATCATTTAGTCTTGTCCTTGGGCTTCACATCATCTTCATCATCCAATCACACCTTTCATGTCTATTGTCACTAGATCATAGGCTAAGCAACTCATGGAACAACATCAACAATCTCATCAATCACCTTACCCTCCTAATATGTCTTTACAAACTAACTTGCATAGTCATCCAACTAATTCAAATCATCCAAATGGTCAAGTATCTCTTGAGGAAGGAATGGTGCCATAGCCTGAAATCAATCTAGAAGATTATCTTAATAATCCAACCAATGTGCAAATGACTAATCAACTCATCAATGAACATTTAGAAAAAATTCCTGCTACGTTACTCATGCAAGACACCAAACCTCCACTTGGGTTTGATATGACACAATACTTGGGTGTAGATAGACCTTTAACACCTTAGGCTTATCAGACCTCTCAGGTACCTAAGCCTCCCCCAGTCTCTCAAGCTCCCTAAGCTCCTCCTGAGAATTCTTAGTATTAACCCGAATTCAAAAATGAAGTGCTTATCTAGGTCCCACCTTCTCCTCTCCAAATTCCCATTATATTGGCTAGACCAGACTTTAGTAATGCTTAGAGATCTACATCTGCAACATCTACATCATTCCAAAATTCCATCCCGTAAACATCCAAAATTAAACATTGTAAACATCCACTCATCCATCACATTCAAGAAATATTGGGGGTACTACTTCTAATGCTTTAACATTTTCACCTCCACGTGTTCCTCTCATACCAAAACAATAGGTTTATAACACCTCTCATGCATTCACTCCATCTTCATCCTAGGTTCCACCTCCTACAAATCAAACTCCACAATTTAATCCTAATTCATCTATTCCACCACCATCCCAATCTTATCAACAATCCCCATCACAATCCCAAGGTAACCCATCATCCCAATATCAATCACAACCACTACACTCATATCCTAATCCTCCACCTCATTATTTCTCTCCAAACTATTATTAATATCCCACATCATCATCTTTCATGGAACCTTTTATTAAGGATATGTATCATCAACCACCTCCTGCTACTCCACATCAACAATACACTTCATCAGATCCTGCATATCAATACTAGTCACAACAAAAATCAAAACACCAGTCATACACCAATCTACTTCAATATCAATCTAGTCCACTTCAATCTCAATCCAATCTGCTTCAACATCAATCTCATCCTTTACAACCACCACATCATCTGCAACACCAAACCTACAATTACCAATCCAATCCATCACCATATTACCAACCTCCTCCATCTTATGGAGGTTTACGACAAGTTTCTTCACAATCTCTATTGGAATCAAGGAACACTAAGAGGGGGGTGAATCAGTGTTTTGCAAAATTTAACTTTATTAACTTGATCCTTAAACCACTTATAGCATTGAACCAAAATAAAGATGCAACAACACAAGATGATCAACCACAACACCAGAACACAAGGATTTTTACATGGAAACCTTGTTAGGGGAAAAACCACAGTAAAGGTCAATCCATAATATGTGTATACTCAAAATAAGTGTTTACAAATGGGGAATGCACATGCGTTCAGGTACACTGCTTAGATACAAAAAGGCTTACTGCCCAAAGAAGAATCACAGATAGATAATTTGGAGTGGATGAACTATGAAATAGCATCTTCTAATGCCTGAGTATAGTTCTGGTTAAGCACATTAATCACATTCTTCACACTCTATCTAATTCTACTCTTGAAACTTTGTTTGCCTCAATTCAAATCCCAAACTTTATTCTATGCAAGTGAAACTGCACACAATCGATCTATAAACCTTCTGACTTTCACATCTCATCACAATACACACCAAAATGATAGAAGTTATTGATTATATATATCTGCATCAAGAGATTACATCAACTACATGTCGACTTTTACAAAATATAAAAATGTACAAATTGTCGGCTCAATCCATAAATAATTATTAATGAAAATCAACCAATGTCAACCAAAACATAGTGAAGACCCAAAACAACATCCTTGAACATGAAAACACCTCCAAAAATTATTCCTCGAAGATCAATAACATGGTACAATCACTTTGTCGGCCTTTTTGCACTATTAGATTGAAAATCGATAAACCAAATCTTCTAATTTGCACACCAATCAATACAAAGCCCGATGATTCAAAGATAAGAAAGTTCATACATCGAACAAACTTCCCTGAGATCCATAACTCAAAATGATAATAGAAAATTTCATATGAATCGATATACACAACTCTGTCGGATGAGCTTTGGAAATTAACACACATCTTCAATTTGACTTCTAGTACAAGAAAATACTAAAGTGCAGATATGATTACTGACTAGGGTTGCCATCAATGACAACACTAGATGACTTGTGCGGTGTCTCTTGCCAACAATATCCCCCTTTTGCATTGATGGAAGCACTTAGTGAAAAATGACTAAGTGTCAAAATCAGTACCAACATGAATACACTACCATCCTCAAAACTTCAAAACACAACTCCCCCTGAGATGAATATGGCATTTTTCACTGTCCCACTCTCCCCCTTTGACATCAATGGAAAAGATGAGAATCCACATACCAAAAATCATACAAAATTTCTATGTATATGTACAAACATGCTTCTCTAACTTACATAGACTGGAATATGTCTACAAAATTGTTCTTCAATAGGCTTAAACTTGTGTCCCAACCCTTTTTGAGACTCTCCAAAATAGTCATGTGACCAAAAAATAGATAGGATTGCATCTCTGTAGACTTAAGATTTGTTGGATCACTGACAACCATAGCATCATGTGCTTCCTTCAATGCACTAAGCATTGTCTCCATTTTAGGACCAATCAATCCTCTAAGCTCACATACCCTTTCAACAATTTTTTCTTTTCCAAACTTCAAACTTTTAATTTGTTCAAGCAGAGATATGACTTGACCTTCTTGTTTATTCACATAAATGGTTAGAGGATCAAAGGCTTGAGAAATATCTACTAACTGTTTCTCATATTCCTTAATTTTCTTCTTAGTGACCTCAGTGAATTTAGACAAAGAAAAGCATGACTTATAGATATTTCCACCCTCATACAATGCACCTTGAATGTTCTTTACACAAGTAGCTAACAAATATTTATCATTAGCAATCATTCTCTTCAATCTACTGAACCTGTTAGCATCAAATTCTTTTTGGACCTTATCCCTGGCTGACTTTTTAAGAGACTCAAAGTGAGTACTTATAGAGTTGATAAGTTTCTTCAGTTGAGCAGATGGAGAATTGAATGAATCCTTGACATGTGTGGGAATGATCTTCTCCAAGATACCAGATGCAAGACTTAGTAGCTCACTAAATTCTCAATGTGAGATTTCAATATCTCCTCCCTTGCCTTGGCTTGAGCAAATGATGCTACCTTCAGTTTCTGAATAGGAGATAGAGTGGCCAAGTTGATAGGACCTTCAACCAATTCAAGGTCAAACTCTTCCTGTTGATCTTCTAAAAAATCCTTTACTACCTTTGTAGTGTCTCTTGCTTCCACAACAACCTCCTTTGCTTCAACATTCTTTTCTTCAATCACAGATTCTTGCTTGGCTTTAGGAATCTCCAACTCTTCAACTTTAGGAGCTTCAGTCTCCATACGAATTTCAATGTCTTGCATATCAAGAGGATTTTGAGTATCCTCAATTGTGTCATCTTTCCCTTCTTCAATTATCGGACCGGATGGAACATCTTCATCATGAATTTCTTAAAAAAAAAACATTGTATATGTTCTTCAACATAACTGCCTTAAGAATTTTCTCATTATCTTTTTCCACTTCCTTAGTCTACCTGATCATAAGCTTATTCACCCTTGTTTTTCTCTTAAAATCCCTTTTTGCATCATTGAGGATCTTCTTCATTTCTTCTATTGACATTACTGGCCATAGATCAATAAGTATGCATTCTCTCATTTGTTCTTCTTCAGTTCTTGCATTAACTCTCCTCATTTTCAAGACTTTATATAACCCTTTAGGTAATTCTAACATTATTTCTATGAGAGTCATATTGAAAATATTCAAATACTTTATTGTGGCTTCCTTAAGAGTTCTCTGACCAACACTATCAAAGGTGTCATACCATTCAAAAATTGGTTTGAGATTACCGTCCTTAATCAAAGCTTTTTCCACTTCCTCTACAATCATACTTGATATGTTAGTTTTCACCTTTTTCTTTGCTTTTTCTTCATTGAGGGCTTGTCCTTAGAGAATTTTGATGCCTTTGTGCCCTTATGCTTTATTTCTCTTACTTCATCTAATTTAGTTTCTTCATCATCTTCAACTACAACATAGACTCTTGTGCTTTTATCCTTCTTCCTCTTTGCTTCTCTCCCAGATGTCTTGACTTGAGTTTTTACAGGGCTTGATTTCTTTGCAGGATTGTATAAGGATGCAAAGCTCCTTGTAGATATATATCTGGTAGAGGATGTTTTTGGATTAGCAGATTTAGTTCTACCAGGCTCTCCTTCTTTAACTTTCTCTCTTTTCCTCCTAGCTTCCCTCATTGCTTTAGCTAATATGCCCGTGCTTTCTACAAAAGATTCAACTTCCTTTCTCACCTTCTAGACTATCATAGGCTTCTTTAGTTGTTCATGCACTTGCATATCCTTCTCTTCAAAGGTACCAAACCTTTCTTCTATCGAATCTCGAGGTTTGCTCAATAGGTGTTGGGCATACAACTCCAAAATGTGTTCTTCAACCTCATATCCCATAGGCATTATCCAAACTGTTCTAGGTTCTGCTGCTTCCATCAAGCACTGATCGGTGTCAACCATGAAGAAAATAGTGTCTTTGTATTTTTCCACAATAGATGTAGGAATTAGCTTGCATTTCACCTTGAAAGCTTTTGAAGTAACCCCAGATGGCAGTTTTCCTTGCTTTTCTATCACCAATTTTGTACAAGATGTCTCTAATTTGAACAACTACTAGTTTATCACTTTGCCATTACACTTTTCCAACTCCCAGAACTTCATTCATGAAGTAGAAGAATAGACATAGTAGTAGATTTCCATACTTGAAAGAGTTCTTCTTATCCTTCTTTATTTTGCCAAGATTCTCAATTAGCTAGCCTCAGAGTAACTCACATAGGTCATATTCTGCATTTTCCTCAACCATTTGATAAGCTGCATAGATTTTAGTACCAAACATAGAATTATTGCAGTTGGAATGATAGATTTTATATCCAATGACCATAGAAGCAAATCTTACATCCAATTCAATGATGTCATTAATTGTCATGGCTATCTTGTTTCAAATTGAACCGGCTACCTCAATGACTGTTTGGTTCTTCACATATTTCAATTTCGGCAACCCACTGAATGAATTCAGACCAGTAACAATCCTTATAGCTTCCTTTGTGATCTTGAAAGGCTAACTTAACCACATAAACTCGGCATGCACTCTACTTAGTATGTATCAGACCCATTCATTTTCGTCGAACATGGAAAACTTCACAATCTGTGTGAACTCTTCTCCTCAAAAGTTTTGAATTTAGGACTTACACAGAGATCTTCGCCCACAATGTGGTTTGTGTACATATTTAACAATTGTGAGCTTCCTAATTGCTCAAAATTCACATAAATATATGCCCTAATATCTTCAATATGCAAAACACCATACAGAACGAAAGAAAATGCACCTAAGGGTTTTGTACCAATTGATTTGAATAGGTTCCATTTGAATTTTGGGCGGGGTCTATCCTTAATATCAACAACCAACAGAGCAGCCATTTTCAAAATTTCAAGTTCACAAGTTATGCAAATAAATACCTTTCGTCGGATTAGGATTTGATCACCGAATCGCCTTTAGACTTGCATATTCACCAAAATTCTCTACAGATCTCTCTAAACTTCTTCTTCTCAAAATGCAATGCGACAAATGAGAAATAAAAGTAACCTTTTTATCATTCACACACCTAGCTTTTTATCACAATAAATGCTTTTTCCCTAGGTCTTCCGGATACCCTGTTTTCATAGACTAAGAAAGAAAATTCTTTTGCGGACCTTCAATTTTGCATAAATTTCCTCCACAAGAGATTCCAAAACATCTATGGATCACTAATGCAGTTGATGCAATTTTCCATATTCTGGTACCAACTACCAGTAGGGGGTTAAAATATTTTCTTGAGAACCCCCCTAGGACAAAGGCCTTAAACTAATTCCCGGAGGAATTTCCAGTACCAGATTCTAGTGCGGACTCATTTCCTACATCTGAAACACTCTTCTTCACCCATGTCTTCTTCATTTGATTCTTGATCTCATCTGTAGTAGCTTTTCCTTTTCCCTTATCATCCTTTTGCATGTTTTTCCCTTTGTTTATCGGACCCTTCCTGCTTCTACAAAATCTAACAATGTGACCAAATTTGTTACAATGATAGAAAACAACATTTCTTTGTCCAGATTAGTTATTCTATTTATTTTCTCTTGATTTGCACTGGTTAGCAATATGGCCAAATCTATTGCAGGCATAACATCTGCTATTTCTATTGAAAATTTTGTTTGTCATATTTTTGCATTCAATTGACTTATGACTATACTTATTGCAATTATAAGACTGACCTTAGAATGATGGACCACTTGGATTCATTCTAATTCTACATTGAGTAGCCATATGACAACATTTATTGCAAACAAAATAGTATCCATTGAACTTTTGAGCATTGGGTTGTCTTACAAGATACTTTCTAGCTTTGTTCATCTGATTTCCTTGCCTGAATTTCCTTTGACCAAATCCAAATATTTCTCCTTTCTCATATCTAAGACCTTGCTTGTCATTTCCAATCTTCTGACTTTGAATTAGTTCATCAAGCTTACTTGAGCTAGTCTTGAAATTCTTTGTGTATTCATTTGCAGTGGAAATTTCATCCCTGAGAGTAACAATCTATCTTTCAAGCTCTTCATTGTTTTTGGAATGTTGCAATTCAAGCTCCAACTGATTGATTCCATCAATAATTCTATTGCATTCTTTAGATTTTTCTTTCAAGGACTCTACAATATTCTCTTCATTCTTCTTTTTCTCTTCAATCACCTTGGTCATCCTCATCACAATAGATTCTATCTCAAGCTTTAGGACAACATTATCTCTAGTTATCTTTTCACATTCTTTTGTCTTTCTGTTCAAGGCTTGACCTAGTTGTTCATATTCCATGCTTTTACTTTCTTTCTGCTTGATTTGATCACATAGTTCCTTTCTCTTTTCCCTAGAATTATTGATTTTATTTTTCAATGATTGAATGAATTTCTCAGCATTCATGAGACTTACTTTCAATTCCTGGACTTCAGATTTGGACTAATCAAGATCTTCTAGTTCCACCAAAAATTGTTGATGAAGACTACTAGAATCCATTGAACCACCTTCGTGGATCTTCCCCAAGCTATTAAACTTCTTATGAGGAACTAGGCTTTCATACCAATTGTTGGAATCAAGGAACATTGAGAGGGGGGTGAATCAGTGTTTTGAAAAATTTAACTTTATTAACTTGATCCTTAAACCACATATCATTGAACCAAAAGAAAGATGCAACAACACAAGACAATCAACCACAACACCATAACACAAGGATTTTTACGTGGAAACCCTATTAGGGGAAAAATCACAGTGGAGGTCAATCCACAATATGAGTATACTCAAAATAAGTGTTTGAAAATGGGGAATGCACATGCATTCAAGCACACTACCTAGAGCTCACTGCTTAGATACAAAAGGGATTATTTCCCAAAGAAGAATCATAGATAGACAATCTAGAGTGGATGAACTATGAAATAACATTTGCTAATGCCTGAGTATAGTTCTGCTTAAGCACATTAATTACATTTTTCACACTCTATCTGATGCTGCTCTTGAAACTTTGTCTGCCTCAATTCGAATCCCAAACTTTATTCTATGTAAGTGAAACTACACAAAAATGATCTATAAACCTTCTAACTTTCATATCTTATTGCAACACATACCAAAATGATAGAAGTAATCGATTATATAAATCCACATCAAGAGATTACATCAACTACATGTCAACTTTTACAAAATATAAAACATGTACAAACTATTGGTTGAATCCTTAAATAATTATTAATGCAAATCGACCAATGTCAGCCAAAACATAGTGAAGACCCACAACAACATCCTCAAACATGAAAGCACCTCCAAAAATTATTCCTCAAAGATCCAAAACACACTACAATCACCTTTTTGGCCTTTCTGCACTATTAGACTGAAAATCGATAAATTAGATCTTCTAATTTGTACACCAATCAATACGAGGCCTAATGATTCAAAGATAAGAAAGTTCATACATCAAACAGCCTTCCCTGAGATCCACAACTCAAAATGATAACATAAAATAACATATGAATTGATATACACAACTCTGTCGGATGCTCTATTTTAGCTTTGATATTTAACACACATCTTCAATCTAACTTTTGATACAAGCAAATATTGAAGTGTGGATATGATTAATAACTAGGGTTTCCATCAACGACAACACCAGATGACTTGTGCAGTGTCTCTTGCTAACAATATCAACCTTATCCGTCATCATATTATCATCCTCCCCCATCACACCAACAAATACCCCAATCAATACCAACAATCTACCAATCCACTTTAATAACCCAGTTATTAGCTTCAATCATCACAACAACCCCAATACCTCCAACAACCATTGACATATCCTAATCCACCACTTGATTCATCTCATCCTCTGTCACCTTCACACAATCAATATGCTCCCCTATCTCAATCCAATTTGATAGCTCCTTCCTTGTCTATGCCTTTGAACAAATAATGGGAAGATATGGTCACTCTTAGGGACTTGCAAGTAGGAACCTCCATAAATAAGTCCTTCAAATTTGAGGAAATTTACCCATATCCATTTGATCCATCAATTGCCACATCTCCTTTCCCAAAATACTTTGAAATTACAAAATTTGACAAGTATAAAGGGAAGGGGGACCCACATGATCATCTTCAGAAGTTCTACATGCATTTTTAGGAGGTGCTTTATAATGACAACTACCTCCTTCATTTTTTCCCTCATAGTTTAGGTAGACAAATTTTAGGGAGGTTCATACACCTCCCTCATCAATCTATTTCGACATTTTCCAATTTATTAGAAAATTTTGTGGCTCACTTCTCTTATAACCTTGAGAAGGAAGTGGATACAATGGACTTGATGACAAACAAAAAACATCCTATGGAAACATTTGCTAATTATTTACAAATATGGAAAGCTCAAGCAAGTCATCTTTCATGTCATCTCTCTAAGAAATAACTGGTGAATATCTTTGTTAATATTCTTCACCCTGAGATTAATTATCAATTACGCCTTTATTGTGCATCTACCTTTGTTGAAGTCATTGAAAAGGGTGTCACCATCGAAAAGGTACTTATAGCTAAGAGATTAGTGAAAACTTATAAGGAGAACAATGAAAGACAATCTAATGAAAAATATCGTTATTGGAAGAAGAACAAAAATATTGTCAATGATGGTGTCATAGATACTAAGCATATCCAAGTAGCGAACACCTCCCAAGGTCATCAAAACACACCAGCCCCATCCATATACGATGTTATATTAATTCCTCAAGGGGAACCATGTCCTCCAAACCAATCCAATCAAGGTAATGCAAAAAATAATTTTACTCCTCTAGGAGAACCACTTGATGCAATCTTCTGAAGGTTGGTTCAAGCTAATGCAGTTACATATCCATTCACCCAACCATTTGATGATTCTGAGTCTGTAATATGCCAAATGTTCGCTAAAGTAAATTTCCTAAGTATTTACTATGCAAGTAAAAATAAACTATGTCTAAGCCATTGCAATAAATATTTACTATGGAACCACGTCCTCTAAACCAATCCAATCAAGGTAATGCAAAAAATAATTTTACTCCTCTAGGAGAACCACTTGATGCAATCTTCTGAATGTTGGTTCAAGCTAATGCAGTTACATATCCAGTCACCCAACCATTTGATGAGTCTGAATCTGTAATATGCCAAATGTTCGCTAAAGTAAATTTCCTAAGTATTTACTATGCAAGTAAAAATAAACTATGTATAAGCCATTGCAATAAAAAAAATTCCATTCTTTATTGAAAATATATGAACAAAGATGTTATAACAATGTACAATAAGGATTTCCATTCCATTACAATATTTGACCAAGTACAATATTTCCAAGAAAGTACAAATTTGCATACATAGCTCCTTCGAGCTTCATAGCATAAGATATAGATAGTCCAGGAATCCACCTTTCAAAATGTTGGTCTTACGTCGACTATTGAGGAGGAGAAGCATTGCTCAAGCACTTTTATACCAACTTGGAACTCATATGCGGTTCCCCACACATATATCAATGATAGATGGCCCTTCCCTTCGATGAAGGTATTGGTTAGGTAACCCCATACAACATACCATTATGAGCTTAGTGTTTTGTTCTACATGACTAAGATTTATAACCTACGCTAGGTAGCCCTCATGCATTTAAATGAACATGGTGAACAGAAAGTGGAGTCCCAACATTCACACTACTTACAGTGGAGTCTTCAGAAAATCACACTGCTTTGGCCAAAATTTTCTCACTCAGTATAATTGAGTGATGGTCTACCATTCACCTACACTATGGCAAGATTGTTTTTACTTGAGGCCATTATTTCTATGCTTAGGAAATCCCTCTCCACGGGAAAGCTACTCCCTAGGATAACCTATCTCATTAACACAACCTAGGGTAACATAAATCAATAAGAAAAGTACAAGTTCCCTCCCTTCACTGGACAACATTCCCAGGAGTAACCTACTAGCCATCTAACATAGTTAATTATCTAGTTATGAGTATTCCCTAAGCTTGTATATGTTTGATCACATCTAGTATAGTACAATACCTATGATACACATACACTCTTACACATATCTACTCATGTCTAGTATAATAATAATACCCTTGATAAGCAGTCTCTCCTATCATGGAGTACTTACAAACAATGCACAAACAAAGTAAATAGTTTCCACTTTTCTTTCAAAGAACACAATACTTCCCTCTATGTGCAAGTAACAAGAAGACTAGTTTAATCAATCAAGACATAGCTCATTCAAAAATAGAATAAACAAAAGTAGAATATCCTCATGCCTATGTTTAAGCTTTCCAATTTGACTAGCTACAGTCACAACACTTTTAGAACAACTACTACCCCGATATTGATCCGCCAAAAAAATCTCACAACTTTTAACCCTCAAGTTGGAAAATGCTTCTTCTCAAAGGATAATAAAACTCTCTCAATACTCAAGGCTCTCACTCACTAGAATGATAAAATATTGTAGATAGAAAAGTATACAAAATGTAGAGTATTTTTCAAAAGAAATAACACATGGAAGAAGAATAATGATGTGTCCAAACAAATGAACTCATGCTGCTATTTATACACAAGTAGGAGATCATACAACCTATAGATTAGGAATGTATAATGACAAAAAATTGCATGCAAAAAAACACATTTCACTCAACTTAAAGGTGGCAAATAAGAAAGCACAAACAACTATAGATTGACCTTCATATTCAACAACAAACAGAGACTATTTCAAATCTCCATGCGATAGAATTTGACTAGCAACTCAAAGCAGACTTCTTCATTTTAAAGGATTCAAAGGTGTTTCCAAGAATTATTATGATTTCACAAATTTTGCGTGATTTCTTCCTTCACAAAAATAGTCAATAACAAAAGTGTGCCATCCAACTAAAGCATCAACTAAGTCATGTTGAGTATCGATTCGCTCATTAAATTAGTTTAGAAAAAGTCATCGATATGTTTCCATATATTTTATAGTTGTTGGATCGATGCTAAATATCATGGCAATTCTATTGACCAAGTCCATGGTTCAATAAGGCATTGACTTATTCTCATTATCGACTTTAATGGTTGCAAAGTTTGTATATTCAAACTCTCTTTTCGTTTGATGGAAAGATCATAAAATACAACTCAAGAAATACAGTTGTAACCAACTCAAAGTTTGACCAATAAGTTGTCCATGATAATGGACTTCAAATCCAAATGTCTAAAGCATTATAATCAACTAATAATAATTGTTTTAGATAGTTGATCTCAAAGCAAATATCACTATATATATATCGTATACATATATATACTTACACACACATATATATTAACAAACATAACCATATATATATATGTTAGTATATATTCATATTTATCATATGTCAATAAAGCATGTATATATAATCGATATACATAGGAATACATCAAAATAGCAATCACATTGTTATATTGACATATCGATTGTGTATACATATATATATATGTATATATATATATGTATAAATATATA
>VDFB02012267.1:0-41542 GCA_007258455.2 Sequoia sempervirens | reverse complement strand
AATTTTATCTTAGTTGATAGTATCACTAACACACATCAATAGGTGGATTTAAAGATTTTTAGGACGAATATATAAATATTCAAGATTAATTGGATTAAATTTGAATTGAGACTTGATTTAGAGTTAAATATATTCAAGATTAATTGATCAAATTTGAATTGAGACTTGATTTAGAGTTAAATAATTTGATTGATTAGTTAACTGTCTTATTTGACTAGTTAACTTGAATGATTAGTCAACTTGAATGATTAATCAACTAACTTAACTGATTAGTTAACAAGATTGATTGACTAGTTAAGTAACTTGATTATTTAGTCAATTAACTTGATTGATTGATTAGTTAACTAATTTTATAGAGTGGAATGTTGGTGAGAATAATTAGAATTATGTATTTATTTTAATTAAATATGTGTATGAAATAATTAGGAGCTTATTAATTATTAATAATTAATCAATTAATTAAATATTGGGTGATATTAAAGAAATTTAAATGGGTTAATTAATTAAAGTGCAATAATTAATTCATCAACATGGTGAATTAAGCATTAAAATAATCAAATTAGTAAGTCAACAAGATGATTAGTTGATGCCATGACAATTGGATGATGATGGCAATGGAATGAGAATATAATTGTCAACAAAAGGGTACAAAATCTAGGCGTCTACACTAAGTCTAAACTTTCAATCAATATATTTTACTTGTTTTAATGTTGAAATAGGGTAAGTACCGAAAATTAAAAAAAGCCTTGTATAAACTAGGGAGATTAAGGCCCAAATATTTATATACAATAATATAATATGTATCCATCTTAAAAAATTAAATTTTCTAATTTGAGGACATTTTGTTTTAGGATTAGGAAAAATATATCAAATATAGGTAAATTAGATACTTTTAAGCAACCTAAAAATAACTAAATCTAAAGATACAAATGTCAAAAATAGATAAATGGCAACATTTAAACACTAAAAATTATTTGTAGGCTTCCTCAAATTGCTAAGATGTTAGAGGCAATTCTCAAATATATTAAATGATCTTGAAACATCCATTTCATTCCAATATAACTACAATAGAAATGTATTAAGGAGTATCCCATCTATAAGTTACTGTTCCAGGCTTGGCTCAATGTGAGGAAATAGTGCAAGGGTTAATAACTATGTTATAAGATTTTAAGTTTTACTTTTTTCTTTTTCTTTTCTTTCTTTTTTTTCCTTTTGTTTTTTTTTTGTATTGAATCAATGCAATAAATTACATAAAGAATGGCAAAATTACATAAAGAATGGTAGTCAAAAGTTATCCAGAAGGAAGTGACATAACAAAAGATCAACCACACAAAACTAACAACCGTGTCAAACAAAGACACCACTAACAAACCAACACAGCACAATTTACAACAGCAGCATACAGCTACAAGAAAATCACATCAGACTCCAAAAACTCCAGATTTTAAGCTTCACTTGCCATGATGGACTATTAATTACCACATAAGAAGATACAATATTTGTTTATTAAAAACTTCCTCCCTGCGATCAAATTTAAAGCCATTCAATTATCATACTACATTCTCTAATGTGTTTAAGCATT
This sequence comes from Sequoia sempervirens, assembly GCA_007258455.2. Taxonomy (NCBI): domain Eukaryota; kingdom Viridiplantae; phylum Streptophyta; class Pinopsida; order Cupressales; family Cupressaceae; genus Sequoia; species Sequoia sempervirens. Next base: position 39,960 of record VDFB02012267.1, on the reverse strand, counting down.
GGAGATTATGAGCTCTTTAATCTTTAAAATTCATCTCCCCAGCCCTATTCTTCAAAATATTAACTGACAAAAATATTTCAATAAGGGTAGTGAGGATTCATCTGATGAGCAATATGCTAGGCACAATGTAAATAAAGTCAATTATGGACAAGCAACTTCAAATGTTATTACCATCAAATCTCACAAGCAACAAAAATTTACAAGAGTGCACATGCCCCTCAATATGATATTGGTGGAGCTTCAAGGGAAAACGTGATTATTTTATTACCACTTAGACCATCAGACACTTCAGCTGTGCTCCTAAAGGTTTTGATTCTAATGCCTTTCGTGATTACCAAAGTTAGTCATACTAGACAACAATACGAGACTTGATTGATAATAATATGATCTGTATGGTAAGGATAAATGTTGGGGCAACCATTGTTGTCATTGCCCCTCCTAACCAGAATCTCCAAATTTTTACACATCCTTTTCCCTAACATGATCAATCAAATTCCAAGATAAAACTCCCTGTGTTTATGTTTGGTTCATGTTTTTTCATTCCAACCGATTCTGCACATTATTTCTAACACAAAACTACATTCAACCTAGTGATATGAGATTTCCTCAATCCATCATGAATGTATTTTAGTTGCTTCTGGATTCAATTGTGTGCAAGTTTTTCCATCAAAATACATACATTCAACCTGCTGCCAGTTAAACTCCAATTCAAGTAGGAACAATAAATAATCTGGCATTTAATTTCTGACAAGTACAAACTTAAAATTAGAGATCAATCTCAATATACCATAGGAAGTCATGCGAGTACTCCAACACCTCATTATGTTAAGAGCCTTGAATTAGACCTGATGTAACTCTTGAAACTCATCGGTTAGTCTTGGGTAATTTAATCTTATCATTGATGCAGACATTGCAATTTGATATATTAGTCGTTGCAGTGCTTCAAATGATAGAATTCATTACAATGCTTTGAAAATCTGTTCCCATGCATATATAGATCTATGGAGAGAAACTTCTAATGTAGAAGAAATGGAAGCTTGAACATTCAGAAGAATCAAACTTCATGCAGTTTACAGATTGCACAAGATAATGAATTTTAATTGTTCATTACTGGAAGAAGCAATCTATATGGCAAATCCGTCAGAGAGTTGTGCAGATATTAGATTGGTGTAACGGATTGCTTACAGCCTAGAATTAAGAACTAACGTATTACTGGAATAAGTAATTCACTAATTTGTTTGGCAAACCCTTCAGAGAGCTGTGCAGAAATTAGATTGGTGTAACCAAATTCCTAGACCCTAGAAAGATTACTATGGTAGGAGAATAGCGACATAAATGTGCTTATAATATAGAAAATTTAGAGTATAAATGAAGCAATTGTGTTGAAATGATTCATCTTTCTGTTAGTTATGGGTAGGGAGAATTAGAACAGGATGTGTTCATTTTGGAACTAATGCTGAAAGAGAACAGATTTGGCATCAACTCAGGATATTCTTCAGGTTAAGCGCTGACTGGAGTTTACACCATCATTGTTTGAGAAGACATCGGGAATGTCAATCAGAATGTTGGCACTAGAACTTGCTTCATGTGGGACTGCATTCTTGGAGCTGCCGCAAATAAGGTGAACTTTGGCACTACTGCCATTCATTTAGTGCCTAGATCAATTATAATCCAAGTGTTCAACAACAAAAAACCACATTCAAAGAAAAAATTTATTGAAAACCATGCTTGCAAAACTAACAAAAGAACATTGAAAACCATGCTTGAATATCTTAACAAAAAAGCTTCTAAGGCTTTAGTACAACATCAGCATAACAGAGACTACACACACTGCAGTCGGAAGGATCTCCTCTTGAAAGCAATAAGCTACCTTATGGTCTTATCTTTGGCTTTGTAAACTTCCCCATTGTGCTCTCCTTGACCTCTAGCTTCAATGCTTGGATCGTTAAGATAGGATGAACTTGGCTTCGGTCTACACACTGAAGAAATCAATCTACTCATGACAGAATTAGGGATACAAAATACAGAGCAAGACGAAACAAACAACTGAATGGAACAGCTACACAAGACACTAGCCAAGGTTCTTGGGACACAACCTTTGTAGCAACAACCTTCAAAGCATGGAACAAGTAATTATTATACAAAGATATACACAAAATGTACCATAATACACTCACAGGCTCCATGACTGGGATCATCAGTCCAACAAATGGTGCACAGAGCTACTTCAATGCCGATACCAGACCGATACCAGACCAACAATTGTTCCAGATAAGAAGTGGCATTGTAAATACATTAATTTGCTGCAGCTGAAAACTTTGAGTAGTCCTCTGAAGTTATATTCTATGTGACATGTTTTTATGACCTTGAGGACAACCAATACCCAGAAAATACATTTCAAGCCCTAGCATGGAATCTAACAGTTTATATGTGATTTGTAATTATAGTCTTGAGTATTTTTTTCTCTATCATGTTTGGATTTTCTTACTTGCCTAATTTTGGGCTGTTCAGAAGGCCTTGGGCCTTCAGTTGCAAACTTGCAGCCACAAGATGATTAAACAACTCTAATGCAAAAAAATCTTCCAGGTCACTTCCCAACATAAATTGAATTTTCACACTTTCCAAGTTTCACTACCTTCAGAATTCAAACATGGTATTTTGCACTGAGACTTTTATCCTATAAGCTGTATGTAACAAGCAAGTCAATATCAGGTGAAACATTGATATAACTCATGTCATCCTACTTATAAATGTATATCCACGTTGAAAAGATCAAAATGGAGTTGAAATACAGAGATTTAGAATTGAAAATTGAAGTTAGTATGGAGATTTCACATACATAGTCCTGTGGACCTATTCCAAATGCATATTTTTAGTGTTGATGCACTTTCTCAACAGACTCGAGACCATCTCCTAATTAATTGATGACCAAAAAATCACAATTCCATTTACACCTACTTTGGCTAGTTGTACTGATCTTTAGTCTAGTGGTCTACCTAAAATACAGCTCCAATCCTTGTTACCCTAGTTCAAAACCATAATGAAAACAGTTGGAAAACGTTATTTGGGCACCAAAAACATAAGATAAATTGAAAAACAGAGCTTACGCTTTTTATATTTCCTCCTTGGAAGCAAGCATAATTAACCCCATTTATCGTATCTTCGGTATTTGTGTTGTTAGAGAGTCATCAAGCAGTTTTTCATTATTTGCTGTGGCAACGAATGGTTGTAGTTAGTTTCCCGTTCTACAATCCACCTTCCATTCAATAGAAGAAAGTTTAATTATCAGTTCCATAAAATGCTATCAGTGGCTAAAATCTGGGGCTTTTGCACTCAATCTATATATTTCAAGTGACATTCATAATTGGACCCGAAACAAGATTTTGGATAGCCTTCCTCTTGCACGGTTTTTGAGCAAGTAGTAGAAATAGATCACTGGATCTCTGAATAAATATTGGAAGAGCTTAAACTAAAAAACTGGAAATGCAGCACATAAAAAAACAATTTTCACCTGAAGCAAAAGCGATCCACTATAGTATAATGAAATAGGCTGAAACCATTTGATTTTATCGTTCTAACATGTTTTACTATATGACTTATCATGTTCAGTGTTCCCAATTGATCAAATACAAAAATGAAGAATTGTATAACAGCAAAATCAGAAAATAAGTAAAAAGGCAAGGCAGACTAAGAAAACATTTGATTTATACATTATCACATGCCTTGCTTTGCAAGCTGTACTACAATTCTCAAATACATCTGTTGGTCATCCACTAGCACATACCAATATAACTCAAAACAAGATACAACCACGCTACTCTTCTTACATTCTAAAATTTTCAAGTCGCACTGATCAAACTATATGCCGATGAAAATCCTTCAAATGGCGACAAGAACAAAAATTATAGCTATCCCGAATTTCAACAACATGGGCCATAGAAAATAGAGCTAAAATCTATTCCTTGCATGAAAATTCACTATAACAAAATCTATATCAGAGCAGATCAATATCTAGCCTTGTAAGAAATATCATTTATTTAACTCCTCAAAAGCATCAAGCGAGATCCACGGGATCCATTGAACCTAATTAATGCTTTGCTTGGAAGGCCTTCATAAACGATACCAGTTTCTCCACTCCTGCCAATGGCATTGCATTGTAGATTGAAGCCCTGACTCCACCCACAGATCTGTGTCCCTTGAGCTGTACCATGGCCTCACTAGCTGCCTGTTTGATAAACTCGCTCTCAAGCTCACTCTTTTCAAGTGTAAATGGCACATTCATCAAGGACCTTACAGACTTCTCCACAGGGCACCTATAGAACCCATTACTCTCGTCAATTGCATCATACAGGATTTTGGCCTTATGGAGATTCTTCTTTTCAATTTCTTTCAGCCCCCCCTGAGCAAGGAGATCCTCAAACACCAAACCACACATGTAGATTGTAAAGCAGGGAGGAGTATTATATAATGACTTGTTTTCAGCATGGATCTTGTAGTCAAGCATGAGGGGGGTAATGGCTTGGGCCTTCCCAATAAGGTCGTTTCTGATTATAACAATGGTTACACCAGATGGTCCTACATTCTTCTGAGCTCCCGCATAGATGACACCAAACTTAGAGACATCCACAGGCTTGGAGCAGAAATTTGATGACATGTCAGCAATTAGAATGGTATTATCCCCCTTCGTCTTAGGGTAGGTCTTATATTCCACACCATGGATGGTCTCATTAGCACAGATGTGCAGGTATTTTGCATTTGGGTTCAACTGATATTCCTCTTCAGAAGGTATCCTAGTATATTTTGTGGACTTTCCAGACCAAACCAGATTGGCCTTGCAAAACCTCTGCCCTTCTTTAAAGGCTTTATCACCCCAAGATCCAGTCACAATATAATCTGCTGCATCCTCGGGGCCGCAGAGGTTTAATGGCAGGCAAGAAAACTGTGTCGAAGCACCGCCTTGGAGAAAAAGGACCTCATAATTTGCAGGAATACTCAGAAGCTCACGCAAATCAGACTCAGCCTTTTGTATAACAGAAAGGAATTCCTTACCTCTGTGGCTCATCTCCATTATGCTCATTCCAGATCCCCTCCAGTTGTAGAGCTCGGCCTGTGCTTTTTTCAGCACCTTTTCGGGAAGTATGGCCGGTCCAGCAGCGAAATTGAACACACGAGCTTCTTCCTGTTCCTCCCCTAGATCTGGGGCAGCAGTCAACGGTGCAACTGCTGTGCACCTGATGGCCAAAGATTCATGACATGGGTTATGGATAGTTTTTCCCAGAGATAAAGATGGTTTACACAGCTTCTCTCCTGAGAAAAAAGATGGACTACCCACCAAAACATTTTTGGTCTGTGAGGGATTTTTGAGCGCGAAGGCTTGCTGGCATGCTACTGAGGCTGCCATGGTATATGCTTACTACTATTGGCTTGCAAAAAAAATGGATCTGACGCCTCAAAGCACAAGCTATGGTTAGAAAAAAGAAGAGGAAAGAAAAAGGGCTTGAAAAATAAAAATTCGAAGTGAGATGGGTGGGAGCTGCGTGGGCGTAGCAAAATGCCATTTTTGTTTCACTTCACTTTCAGAATCCTTTGCGACTCTTTTGGAACTTTGGATGCTCAAGCATGAGGACGTTGCATTTGGCTCATGGGTACCAGGCAAATCGCATAAGTGGGGACGACCTTCAGACAGCACGCTTGGGACTAGGTCGAGCAACGAAGTCATTTGTCCAAAATTTTTCATGAGCAGACAACAGGTACTGGGCTGGGACGGAACACCCCGCCACTACACCCAACTATGGGAGGTGACAGTTCCATTCTGATTTTGACCGTGTCCAGCAAACAAATTGTTCAATTAATAAAATTCGTGCGCTCTTTCTTTTATTTGGGACACGGTTTATTTTAGAAATGTTTTGATACCCATATTGGTCGTAATGGTACGGAACTTGTCCATTTTGACTCCGGCCATTCCTATGGTGAGTCGTCCACGATAGCTTTTTCATGAATTCAGGTGAAAACCCGGCAAATGCACCATTCCGAGAGGCATTGGGCCCTTTTGCGGCAGGATTTCTTTGGCTTCCGTAGAACAAAACCTACTGCGGAACGACGCGACAATTAAACACCGCCATGTTTTTGGGAATTTTTGATGTTTGCCTTGACTGCTGTTGGCATTGCTTCATAAAAAGATCGCTTTGACACGAGGCGAACGCTTTCGCAGGCTGAAACCATTTTCAACGACCTCGCATGACCCTCTTCCATATAAATCACCATGCCAAGAGATCACGTTTGGGGCAGGGGCTATCAAAAAACACTTGTGATGTGTTTATTGCAATCTTTGATACACATGCATGTGAGTATGCATGGATGATTGACTTTAGAGCCTCTTTCTACATGATTCTCCATCAAGAGTGGTTTTGTAATTATGAGAGCATTGGTGATGAAAAGGTTTATCTAGGTGACAACACATTCCTTAGTGTTGTTGGACATGGGAGAGTCAAGATAAAATTCAGTGCTAGGAGGATTAAGGTCTCCCAAGAGTTTTGTGCATCTTGAGATTGGCATAGAACCTATTATCAGTCAATAAAATAAACGATAGAGTGCATAGATGGTTTTGGTAAAGAAGGGTATAAAAAGGTACATGTAGCTATAATACATGTTAGGGGAATTCATGTTGGAAATTTGTTTCACTTTGACTTACATTCAATGTAACAGTTTTCAAGTTTAGTAGAATCTTTTGTAATAGTTTGCCACTTTGGTAACAACTAGTCTTTAGCAGCAACTGAAGGACTTTAGCAATAAGATGGCACTTTGCTAGTACTATCACTTTGGTGGTAAGTTAACATTTTAGTAACACTTGATGCTACTTCAACAACAACCAAACTTAAGCAACATATTATCACTTCCATGGCAATCAGACTTCAGTATAAGAGGGCACTTTGTTGGTAGTGCCACTTATTGCAAGTATGAGCAGTTGGTGTTGTCATTGATTTCAACAAGCTTGTGTTGTCATTGGTGTCAACTGTATGAGAAGAAGATTATTGCAAGAGTATGTGTAGTTGGTGTTTTCTATGTTGTTGCATTAATGATGCTTTGATTAGTTGCATTATGTTGTCATTAGTAAGCTATTGGTGTCAACTGTTAAATTTAGTGATCAGATTTAATGCACAAAAATTTAATTCAAAATCAGACACAATACATAGCAGATACCCTGGGAAAACCCTCCTCTTGAGGGAGAAAAACCCAGCCAATAATATCTCCTATATTATTGATTCACAAATGAAAAAATCTCCTTTACAATAGAGGCTGATAAGTAAGCCAAAAAAATTAGTATCACAAACTGATGTAAGTACAGAACTAAGTGATACAAACTGCTTGAATATTTATGCCTTATACTCAGATCTCAATCTGCACTTTACAAACTCGCACTGCTCTGAAGATGACTAAGAAGGCTAATGAATTTGATGATGAACAATGAGAGAAATGAATGGATATATATACATGTATTGAGAGAGGTCGCACCTCTTCAATTATCTCCAAGTCGGCCTTCATAAGTAATATATATTTTATAATCAAGAAGTCGGCCATCTATAATAAATGAAATTCCTTCATAGAGAATTGCGCCTAAGATAGAATGAGGTCGGCCTCATACAATTCTTCATTAATTGAAAATCATGCCTCTTGATGCATATAAATTAAATAGCCTCTTAGCTATTATTTAATTCAACAAATAAGGTAAAGGAGATGGTTGGAAGTAATGACCGAAGCTGCATTTAAACATCAACACTCCCTCTCAGCTAGGGAGGATACTTCCAACTGCACAAGGAAAATCACCTCATCGTGATGCCTAGTACTATGGCTACAACCATAAGTGAAAAGAAGAATATCACCTCATTGTGATATTAGATATCACCTCAACACGATATCAACCATAATGGCTACAACCATAATATAGTGTGTACAAGTGTTCATCACTTGCGTGATGTTGTCACCTCAACATGACTTTCACCATGGCTCTCCTAGAGGGTGAAACACAAGTACAAGATGTTATGGAGTCACACACATGACATCCACCATGGCTCTCCTAGAGGGTGGAAACAAGGGCTTTCACCTCAAATCTCTCTCAAAGAGAAATGCATTAACAAGGGCTTGCACCTCAAATTCCTCTGTCTCAAAAGAAAATGCATTAACAAGGGCTTGCACCTCAAATTCCTCCATCTCAAAGGAAAAGGCATTAACAAGGGATTTCATCAAAATTCTCTCACAGAGAAGAACTCATTAACAAGCTCACTGATGCTGAGACTCTTTCTCAGTTAAGGTTGGATTCTCCACCATACCAAGCTTATCTCGAAAGTACACAAACTTGATTCTGGAGAGAGGCTTGGTGAGAATGTCTATCATCTACTCATCAGTGTTGATATACCTCAACTATATAGCCTTCCGCAGTACCATATCTCTAACATAGTGGTACTTGATCTCAACATGCTTGGTTTTGTCATGGAACACAAGATTGACAGATAGCTTCACGTAACTCTGATTATCACAATGAATGATAGTGGGCTCCATTGATTGTCCAAATAATCCCGCAAGGAGCTTACGAATCCACACTGCTTCCTAAGTTGCCATACAAGTTGCAATATACTCTACCTCAGCTGTACTCAATGCTACAGATGTTTGCTTCATGTTGCACAAGGATATCATAGTAGATCCAACCTGAAGAATATTCAATCCATATCCAACTATGCCATGCAAATATCTTAGGATATGCTTTGCTACAACACGATACCATCTTCTTCAGGCTCAGCAGGCTCCCTCTAAATTTTCAAGCACTTACATCAACCTTCTGACCTCTTCAGCCAAGATTTCCTGCAACACTTTGACTTAGATAAATGTTTTCTAGCACACACCTCTGGTACTGTAGAGAGTTCAGGATAGTCCTCCTCGACCTCGTCCTAGATATCACTATTTTGAATAGGTTTGTGGAGCTACCAATGACAAATCCAGATGACAGTCTTGAGCAATTATGATCTCAGCAGCTGAAGGTATCTTCTAAGGATTTAGCACCTAGCTTTGCAATACAGTAATCTTCACTTCTTCTCAATGAGTTACAAAACTCCCTCTTGACCCCTGCTTCAGAGATTGCATGGAAGACTTCTGGAAGTGAACTCCCTCTAGCCATCAACTCAGTCCCATGACTGCAAGTTGTGATTTCACGCTTGATCATTTATTTGGTCGAAATGACTTTCTCGTAAGATTCCACAAGCTTTTCATCATTGAACAATCTCTCATTACCTTCTTGCTCCTAGATTTTTCTTAGAAGCATTTTAGATAGAGATTACTAACAGTTTATAACTATCCAAAGAAAAGACTAGAATCATACAAAGTTTACTATCTCAGGTTATGAACAATATTAAAACATGAATAAATAAATCAACACAAAAGAGAAATATATCAAAAGATCAGAATGAAGGGATAAGGAAACTTATCTTTATTTTATTTGATATAACTCTTTCTTCCAACTTTTACTCCTCTCGAGAGTGCCAAGCTCAGCACAACAAAAAACAATCTGCACAACTATGGATTTCTTGAATGCATTATGCAGTTAGCATGTAGAACCAACTCTCTCCAAGAGTTCAAGGCTCTATCACAAATCATGCATTTAGAGAATGATATCGATGTGACCAATCACCATCAAACTTTCAATTCTCTTTTTATTTTAGAGTCACACACAGAAATCTTCACAACCAACATGAAAAGACTAGCAATAAATGGAATCTTCAAAGGATCTTACACTAGTGAACACAATTCAAGAGAAACCACTATCTCTCTTTACTAATTACAAGATCCAAATAAAAGATATAACTTAACAAACAAAGAATACTTATCTCTTTAAATATTCTAATGGATGCAAGATACGCTGCTTTTGAGCACAGATCAACACACAACTTTCATGGCTTGAACACATTCCCATGACTTAGAATAGAAATTCCCTAGAATACTTCTGAGGAGAGAACTTATTCACATATGCAAATGAAGCATGTTGATTAGGCCTGGTTGGGAAATCCTTCGCATAGTGACCAAACTCGTCACAACGAAAGCATTGGACTTGGGAGAGGTCCCACTTCTTCTTGAGTACGGGAGCACCATTTGACCCTTTATCTTTATTCCTCTTGAAGTATCCTTTCTTTCCTCTTTTTCCTTTCTTCTCCGATGATTGAGCAGAAAGAACATGAATGTATTCATTTGTAGAGCTTTGACCAATACCTCTCATAGCCAACTTAGACTCTTCTTGAATGCAATCCACCCTCAAACGATCGAACTTGGGAAGTTTCGATCTCGCGCTGATTCCTTGAATGTAAGACTCCCAAGATGAAGGAAGACTATTAAGAGCCAACATGGTCAAATCCTTGTCATTAACAATATGACCAATGGTAGAGAGTTGATCTCTCAATTCGAAAATCTTCATGAAGTAGGTGATGACAAATTCTCCTTCTGCCATCTTAACATGATGAAGTTGTTGCTTCAAGGCAAGTGCCCAGCTGATGTTGTTGATTTCGTACATTTCCTCCAATGTCTTGAGCATCTCCCTTGTAGTCTTCAACTTGGAGACAATTGGAACAATATGATCCTTGACGGAATCAACCAACAACTTCTTCGCCTTGATGTCTTTCTTCTTCCATTGCAACTTCTCTTCTTCATCTTCAGGTTCGGGAACTTTGGTCTCCACAAACTCTTCCAAATCATTCTCTTCTAAACCTCCATGAAGTGTAGTTTGACGCTCCCTCAATTCTATCTTCGATCTTCAATCTGTTCACCATCTTGATTGATGTAGAGATAGACAAAGAATTAAGACGAAGAGAAAAGAGTATCGTTGTAAATCTGATCATGATCTTCTCAAACCCGCTCTGATACCATGTTAAATTTAGTGATCAGATTTAATGCACAAAAATTTAATTCAAAATCAAACACAATACACAACAGATACCCTGGGAAAACCCTCCTCTTGAGGGAGAAAAACCCAGCCAATAATATCTCTTATATTATTGATTCACAAATGAAAAAATCTCCTTTACAATAGAGGCTGATAAGTAAGCCAAAAAAATTAGTATCACAGACTGATGTAAGTACCGAACTGAGTGATACAAACTGCTTGAATATTTCTGCCTTATACTCAGATCTCAATCTTCACTTTACAAACTCGCACTGCTCTGAAGATGAATAAGAAGGCTAATGAATTCGATGATGAACAATGAGAGAAATGAATGGATATATATACATGTATTGAGAGAGGTAACACCTCTTCAATTATCTCCAAGTCAGCCTTCATAAGTAATATATATTTTATAATCAAGAAGTCGACCATCTATAATAAATGAAATTCCTTTATAGAGAATTGCGCCTAAGATAGAATGAGGTCGGCCTCATACAATTCTTCATTAATTGAAAATCAAGCCTCTTGATGCATATAAATTAAATAGCCTCTTAGCTATTATTTAATTTAACAAATAAGGTAAAGGAGATGGCTGGAAGTAATGACTGAAGTTGTATTTAAACATCAACATCAACCCCTAGTGTTGCTTTGATAAGCTTCTATCTATGTGTGCATGGTTGAGTTGCTATGTTTCATTTGGCTTGATGATGTTGAATAAGTATTGAAGATGATGAGGATGTGTTTCTAGGGCTTGGTTTCCAAGTGTTTTTGAGAAAATTTTTATAAAAAGAGGAAACAGTGAATTGCAGTGTTGTTATGGGTTGTAGAGTAGTGGTTTGGTGTTGCTCCACATTTCTTCTAGGTTGAAGATCTACCTATGTGTTTTAGATATGTTGACCAAAGGTGTTCAGAGGTGTTATATCTAGAATTTGGTGTGTTGGATCACTATGCAGAGGAAGCTATGTTCACCAGTGTGTGAACTGTGTATCGCAGAGGTGTCTGGGAGAAATGTTTTTGCTCTGCATTTCTCTGTAGTTTGGTTTTAGGTCTTTTGAATCTAAAGGTGTGTTGATAGTGTTGGTATCTTTTTTCAGTCAAAGCTATTTGAGGTTTGGTGCTTCAAAAGTCAGTTTCCTAAGTTACAGTATGGCAGAATTGTTTGAGTGTACTAGGTGTGTGCATTCTTCATGTGAAATTTGTTGTGGAGGAGTTTGTTGAATTTTAGGGTATTTGTGGAATATTCCAGATTGAGTTCAGATGGCATTTGTTGTCCGTGAGTTGTTGCTGGATCAAAGGAAGCATGTACTTAAAATCTTAATGGTTTTTACATGGGTAACAGCCAACCTGGGTGTTTACACTACTTGCAAAATTTGTGCAAGTGTGGTGTGGCATGTATGAGTGGATTTAGGTCCTAGCTAAGGTGTGTTGTGGTTTTCCTTCATTCCTTTCCACCATGGGAATATTTTGGTGCTCACCTAATTTGAATTTGCATGGTTGAGGTCATAACCGACCTTGGAGAATGTTTACAAGGTTGAAGATGATATAAATATGAGTTGAGTTGTTGAGTGATGCAAAGGGAGATAAGTATGATGTGAATGATGCAAATAGTAGTGTAGAGTGTGAATTTGAGAAGTGTAGTGTGAGCTTTCATGTGTTAGATTGTTGGATGAAATAAGCAGAAGGTGTCTACAATTCTTTAGAGAGACTACAAAGGTGTTGGTGATATTATGGTGGATTTCTTTGTTGCATTGAGATAGATTTCTTTGTGTAACACTCCTATCTATCTTATTTTCTATTCTAGCAGTGAACCTTTATTTCTCTTAAGCAGTGAGCCCTCCAAAAGTGATCCCTATTGTATTCAATGTTGATATTACTTTATATTGTGAGTTAATCCTCACCGTTTTTTTTTCATCTTGGTTTTTCCATGTAAATCTAGTGTTCTCTTGTGCATGGTGTTGATTTGACTCATTTTTTGTTATTTTATTTTCATGATAAATCATTATAACATATTAATGGTTAATTGAATGAATATGGTTATGAATGTTTATGAGGGTTTTGAAGTTTTAAGATACAACTGATTCACTCCTCATCCCAGTTGTCTTGTGCATTCAACATCACTTTGGTGGTAAGTTGATGTTTTGGTAACACTTGATGATACTTCAACAATAACCAAATTTGAGTAGCATCTTATCACTTTGATCATGGTTGTGTATCTTTAGCAATATGTTCTTACACATGACAATCATAAGCTTCCAATCTAAAGACTATAGTGTGGTGTGAACACATGGACCAGATTAGTGATAAAGAACTTAAAACCTTGAAATATAAAAACATAACTAAGGGGTTAATTGATTATTATTTGGATTTTATTTTGTGGACATTATATTTATTAGAAAGAAAAATAATATTTAGTTTCATTCAATTTCTACTAGATCTATAGAGATTTTAGACTTGATTCACAATGATGTTATTAGTCTAGTTGATGTGTCTTCACTCATGAAACCTCTTAAATTACATTTTTCAATGATTGTTTCTCCAAGAAGATATTGTTGTAATTTCTCATGTCTAAAGATAAGGTCTTCTATCAATTCAAAAAATTAAGGATTTTGTGAAGAACCAAATGAAAAATAAGATAAGTGTTGGGAATAGATAATGGTGGGAGTTTTGTTCAACAAAGTTTGATATTTTTTGTAAGTAAAATGGCATTGTACATGCCATAAGACAACTCAATATACCCCTTAGAAAAATGAATTTTCAAATAGGATGAATAATATTTTAAGGGAGAGGACTAGGAGTATACTCAACGGAGCTAGATTAGATCAAAATTTCTAGGAAAAAGTAATTAGTACAACTTGTTATTTGATTAACAAATCCCCTACATTAACTATTGTTAATAAAACTCTAAAGGAGGTGTTGGTGATATAAGTTGTGGGTTCCAAATCCCTAAGGATGGATAATCTCCCAAGTGTCAGGGGTGTCAAACCTAGGAAGAGTACTACAAATCCTATGTTCAAGTTAGGTAGATATGGACCAATTGTTGAGGTGGGTAAAACCTCCTTCACTTTGGGTATTATAAAACCAAGGGGGGTTTCCCTAAGGTGCTACAACAAATATCATAACAACTAGACATTAACCTTGACAAAAACCATACCCACTGCATAGTGCACCCCTATAATAATTGTCACTTTATGCCTATATTTTGGTTCATAGTGTGATAGGTCGAAATAGAGTGTTAGAAAGCAAGCAACAAGTTAAAGAGTGCAAATGAACACCAAAAAAACCTACACCTCAAGATTAGCCTAAGTTGGAAACAATGCAAGACAAAGCAACAAAATGGAACTTTATACCTTGCATTGAGTCGATCCTTTGGTTGGCCCTTTCGATCTTTGATGTGTATGCTCCTTGGATGGCAAGTAGATGCAAGCTAAGTGAAGTTGTGAGGATGAGTGCAAGTGGATGAAAATGTGAAAATGGCTAAGTGAAGATTGAGAAACAAAACTGCAAGAGTTTGGCTAGCACAAATTATCTCTCCTAAAATGAGAGAAAAGAGGGGGTATTTATAGGATTTTTGGGAAATCCTAGGGGAAATAGACGGTCAAGATTGATCCACCAAATATCAAGATGTAGGGCTAAGGTGAGTTGAGAACTCACAAGCCCTCACATCTTGACATGTGGCATGTGAGATAGCCCTAAAAGGTGAAGTGGACATAAGGTGGGAGGGAAGTACATGACATGGAGAGGGGTACAAAGTACCTTGGGATTGGACAAGATCTCCTCATAAAGGAGGTACTTGTCCCATGTGGGTGAGAGGACATGTGAGGAATTAAAAATTCCTCAAATAGTCCCATGGGGAAGAGGGAAGGAATTTAAAATTCCTTAAATGCATTGGCATTAAAAGGTGAATTAAAAATTCACATAGGGAAGGGAGATGCCTTGTCAAAAAAGAAAGGCAATTAAGAGGGTTGACCAAGGACACATGTCATAAAGGACATGGGGAAGAGAAAAGGAATTTAATATTCCTTGGAAGGATAAAATGAATTAAAAATTCCTTGAGAGGTTGATTAGGCTAGTTAGTGAAGGATTAGAGGATGGTTAGGTGGCTAAGGGAGATTAGAGGCCAACTTGCAAAAGTTGGAGGATGTGACACATCCTAATCAAGGATTAGGCATGTGCACATCCTAATGATGAGATTAGAAGAAGGATTGAGATTAGGTAAAAAAAGATGGAGGATGTGACATGAAGGGAATTAAATAAATGGAATATTTATTTAATTCAATTGATGGAAGGAAGATTAAAGAGATAAGGTATTATTGATTAAATACCTTAGGGGTTTGGCAGAATTAAAGCTATTAATTAAATAATAGCAGTATTACTTAATTAATGAAGATAAGATGAAAGGGGATGAATTTGGATAAATTAAGTGTCCAAATTTAGACATCTATACATAGAACTCAAGGTTAAACACCTCATTAGAGTAGATCAATTTTCACATAAATTTCAATGAATGTGTTTTATAATAACCCCTTGTGATGTTATATACATTAAGATATGGCAGTTGGAACACACTAGAACAAACAAACTAAAAAGATATTTATATTAATTTATATTAAGTGTGTTTGGAATGATGGAGAGAAGGATCCATTAGTAGACTAATTGTATGAGTTATTGTTGAACTCCTCAACACCTGAGGATCACTTGCAAGACAACAATAACTTCCACAAAAGAGAGATGGCAAAAATATCATGTTATGATTATGGATGTAAGATTTTTAAATTGAAAATATGATGTACATATTGTAATCTAGGGTAAAGATCTAGGTTAATGTAATAAAGCATAAAAACTAACCCTAAACCAACAATAGAGCACAAATAAGCATGAAAACATGAAATATAAAGCAATATTACCATAAAGTCTTCATTCCATCATTGATTCACCTCCATTGCTCTTCTCCATCTTGCTTGATATGAATAATTGCCCTCATATTTGAGTGTGCAATAACAGGCCTATGACAATAATAGCAAAATATTGAAGATAGTTGTCTGACAATAGCAACAAGTACTTGCATATGATGTGTAGATGTCAAAATGACAAGGACAAGGGTCTTTTATAGAAAAGACAAATTTGAATGAAGGGTTGAGATTGAATGTCAATAATCAATGGCCAAGAATGAAAGTTGTAGTATGAAATAGGGTTAGGGTAAAAATAAGAAATGAATGGCCAAGATTAAATTATAAATAATTTAATCAAGGGTGGAGGTTAATTGAGACATGGATAGATAAGATTTGATGTGGAAGATAAGATTGGCACAAAAAAAGAGGCTACTAGAAGAAAATAAATTAATAGAGAAGTGAATAATTAAATAATAAAAATATTGTTTAATTATAGAAGCCATGTAATAGGGTTGACTTTTAAATTAAATAACAATTTAATTCAAAAGTGGGACATGTGACAAGCTATTGTTTTAATTAAATAATGATTCAATTCAAAAATAGGAGGAAAATGACAAATTAGTAGATAATTAAATAATTTAGGGATAGAAGAGGCTAATGAATAATTAAATAATTAAAATAATTATTTAATTATAGTTGAAAGTGGATAAATAATTAAATAAATAAAATTTATTTAATTAATCAAAAGAGGAAATATAAGGCTAGGATGAATTAATTAAATAATTAAAATTATTTAATTAATAGAAGACATATGACTTTAGGAAATAATTAAATTATTTAAAATTATTTAATTATCAAGGATGAACAAGGAAATGATGGAGAATTAGAGATCGCAGGCCTCAGGCAATTTTTAGTGTCTACATTTTGCCCCTCTTTGATACAATGTAGTCTATCACGTTGTGTCAAAGAAAATCAATCAAAAATATGCCCAGTGTGAACAGGATGAGGAAGGATGACAAGGAGATAGTAGTATGCCCCCTTGAGATAACATGTGTGTTCAAAGAACACAAGTGTGCTCTCAAAATGGATGATAAGACTAGAGGTGAAGGATAGAAGAAATGTTAGCATGAAGGATATGGAAGTTAGTATGTCATTAGTAGAGACAACTTAAAGATGCATATTTTTCTATGCAAGTCTTTGCACTAATCATCATTGGGCGGTAAAATGTAGTAAATGAACAAAAAACACTTTGGTATGACATAGACCAAGGTGTGCAAGGTCATTCACTTGCAAAACAGACAATCACAGACAAGGAATGTCTTGACTCATACTAAAGGAAAAGTTGCCCCAGTCTTTTTACCAAAGCAAACCACAAACAACAATCAAAGAACAAAGTCATGAGACATCATCGCTCCTCTAAAATCCTACATGGGACATCCTAGAGAGAGCTAGCAACATGACTCAAAGAGAAATCAAGAAAGGATAAGGTAAAATAGCCCACAAGGTCAACAACTATTCAAGGTGTTTGCCAAAGTTTGGTTGTTTGACATTTAATTGACTAGTTGATTGACGGGTTGATTGTTTGACGAAGCCTGGTTTCAAGAAGGAAACATGTTGTATAAGATGTCAAGTTTGGTTTCGATCATGTGACCACCTGCATGGGGCAAAGGATTAAATTTGACTGATGACAATGTCTAGTTTTAGGAAGAACGCATCCTGTATAAGACATAAGTTTGATTGATTTGATGGTTAATGTTTGACTGGTTTGATAATTTGTCTGATTTGACTAGTTGACTTTATTGGCTTGTTTGTCTTGTTAATGTGTGACTTGTTTGAAGTTTTGATGACTATTTATGTCCAATTTGACTTGTCAAATTTATTATGATTGATGTGAAAAACCCTAAAGGACTAACCTAGGTGTCCTCGGGGGTTCATCGACAGATGGCCTTGCCTATGTAACAATGCACAAAGACCTCGTAGTTCGACATGACTTGACTTTATTTTATTTGAAAAAGAGATAAGTCATGATTTTTATTTGACCAAACCTAAAAGGACTAACCTAATGCCTCAGGGGCGCATCGACAGATGGCCTTACCTACATTTAGTCACAGAGGAAACTTACATCAACTGGTCTTGACTGACATGACTAAATTTGACTCTGTTCTTGGGATGTTTGAAGGTTATTTGGATATTTTTGTGTTTTTGACATGTTTTGATTTTTTTTTTGGGTTTTTGGGATTTTATGATTTTTTTAATCTTTTTGGAATTTTTTTTTTGTCTTTTTGATAAAAGAGACCATGATAGTAAACGTAAGATCCAAGGATGACGTAAGTCAAGTATTTTCCCACAATTGAGTATAAGACCAATTTATTAGGAGTGGATTGGGACTGGGATGTGAAAAGTTGAAGGATGCATGATTTCAATCATTCCAAGTTATGAAAAGGACAACCAAGCATTATTGTGGGTGATAAGGAGATATGGATGAGTAATTGATGGAAGGGAGAGCCAAATAGAGTGATGGTAGACGATAAAGCAAAGTCAACTACACATGATGCATGTTTGCCAAGTTTTCACCATGGTACTTATCCAAAGCGCCACCGAAGTGGTTTTCACTATTGGATGAATTATTTCTCTTTACTATTTTCTTGATTTTTTCCTTTTTTTTTATGTCACTAAGACGCCTGTTTTCCAAGTTTTCAATAAGATAACAATTTTTTTAACTTTTCTATTTTTTTGTATTTTTTATGGTTATGACAAAACTTTCAAAAGCTATATATAGAATTCATAAGTTGTGACAATGCATTGACCTTGTTCGGATGACCATGCTGGATTAAAGGGCTTGGATTGGATGCGAAATGCTAGTGGTAGATATGACGAATGAAAGAGGCTATGGTATGATCCCTAATGTGTACACTACGTGGGCCATCAAGATTCAGACATAAAGGAGTTTGGGTGACCAATGAACTAGAGTACGTGAAGGGGTTGTCGTCAAAGATACATTGAAAGACATCACAAATGGAAGTGGAATGATATGAAAAATGTGCGAATATGGACGGATTGAATGGGATGTATGGAATAAGTGAAATTGATAGAGATGGAGACCTTGGATCAACAAGCTCTTTATTTGACTTGTTGCCTTGATAGGTGCTCCCAATGATTTTTGATTGAGGGACATGATTGGAGATCGACTTTTGCTCATTTTTTACTTGTATTTTTTATTGGTCCAATAACTTTTTATTTTGGCCAAAGGACCCGCTTTGATATTCTTTTCTTTTTAGGATGTCTTTTGATTCTTGGTCTCCTTTGAAGCGGGCATTTTGATATTTGGTTCTTGAACTTTTCCCTTGTCTTTTGCTTGAGATATGACTTGTTGATCCATGTCTATGATGAAAATGGACATGAGCAGGATGGATGACGTGGATGTAGTCACATGAATGTTTGGTGGATGGAAGAGATTGGTGATGCAATCAATGGAGTCCTCGAGACTATCCTTTTTGGTACTATTAACATCAAAGGAGGATTGCACATCCTTAATGACTTGGAAAGATGACTTAGTAGAGGTGACAATAGGAAATGCATATGCTAGCCCAGGGCAAGTGAGATGGAGGGATGATGGTTTGATATCCTCAACAGGGTCATAATCAAAGATTTGATTATCATAGATATCTTGGTCGAATATGGGGTTATCATGGATATGAAAAGTTTGAGTAGAGGCGGTTATGGAAAATGCAAATGTATCATCAGGATCCCAAAAGGTTTCAATCCACGCATGACCATCTATTAATGTACCTTTTGAAGCTATCTTGATGTCATTATTGGAAGTATGAACCTTCTCAACGTTCACTAGCACTGTCTTTTTCTGGTAAATTACCCATATGGTATTCTCCACGTCCAATATCATGAAATTGGACCTTGGGGTTTGATGGTGTGGAAAATGAAGCGGGTGCCTTAGTCAATGAAGATGGATCAATGTATTGTGATGAAGTGGAGGATGAAGCTTCACTATTGATAGGAACTTGGAATTAAGTAGTCCCTCTCAAATTACTACAATATTGAAAAGGGTTAAGATCACCAAGGATTGTGATTTAAGTGCCTTCATGTGGGAATTTAAGGAATTGATGGTATGTGGATGGTACGAATTTTATGGCATGAATCCATGGTCAACCTAGGAGGAGGTTGTATGGGAGGTCAAGGTCCAAGACTTGAAAAGTGGTGTTCATAACTACGAGTCCAACTCTAATGGGTAGTGTGATAACTCCTTTAGAAGATTGTTCTTCATTCTCATATGCCTTAATAATAATGCTACTTGTAATGTCTACACATGCTTCCAAGAAGCCTAATATCTTAACCAATTTGAGAGTACAAATGTTTAACCTACTCCACCGTCTACCAAAACTCGTCTGACTTTGTGTTTATGGATGAGGACTTCAATATGCAAAGGGTCATTATGGTTTGTCTTTTTAGTCGAATAGTCTTGGTCGGAAAAGGTGATGTGATGAGAACTAGCCAAGTAGCCCACCATCTCTTGGAAGCGGCTGACATCAAGGTCGATGGGAACGATAGTGTCTTGTAAGGCCTTGTCAAGAATGGCTCGATGGTCAAGTGAGATACATAATAACTCTAGGATAGAGATATGTGCGGGTGTCTTCCCCAAATGGTCAAGTAAGTTGTATTGGGACTTTGGTGGTTGTGGTTGTTTTGGAGGAGGAACCTGGATTGTCGCCTTAGTTCAACAAGTGTTAACAACACATTCTGGTGGATTCTTTATGGTAATGATATTGATGTAATCATCGATAGTGTGGATATGATTTACTATTGTGGTATAGTCAAATTTGGCATTAGTGTAATTGGTTGAATTGTTGTTGGTCTTATTACCCAAACTGGAGGCCTTTCCTTTTCCATGGTCGTGTAAGGGATCTATGAAGACTTTATGGTCGCTATTAGATGATTGTTGTTACTGTCCATTGACTTCGATAGTGTCATTTTCAACAAGGTCTTGGATGAAATTCTTTAATTGTTGACATTATGAGGTGGAATTTCCTTTAGCTCGGTGATAATCACAGAAGGCATTGTCATCCCACCATGATGGTTTGAACTATCCTGGGTCATATCATTTTACTTCAGGAAGTTTTATGGTGTTATGTTGCAAAATTTGTTTAAAGACGGATTCGATATGCACCCCAAGAGGAGTGTATTTATGCCTTGTAGGAAACTTCCTGTGGACTCTCTATTCTTGAGTGTTTTGGATGGTATTTGTTGTTTGATCGGGAGTTCTTGGTGTGTTGTTGGATGCATTGAGTCCTCTGAGTGTAATGGTGGGGCCTGTGTATATTGTCTTGGCATTAACGACTGTTAGAGCTATCATGCATTAGCTAATAATTAATTAATCTTTAATTGATTATTAGTCTAATTTATTCTCACACACTTTAGCTAAACTTAGGAATGCTTTATTAGTTGAGTTTATATTAGATCATTATGTCACATATCATGTGATGTTGACACTTGTCATGATCTGATCCCTTTCTCATTTAGGCTTTTCTCTTATAAGCATTCAACCCTCTTTGTAATTACTCTTGAATATTATTCACAGGAAATATCATGACTTTCATATCTTCTAGAAAGCTTCTTCTGTAACTTTTCCTTGTTGATGAATATAATAATTCTTGTTTGTGGATATCTTGCATGGAAGGTGTCTTTGTTTTTTGTTTGATCCTGTGGCTCGTGGTTTTGTGCTTGTTTCACAATTTTAACATGGTATCAGAGCATGGATTCAACAAACCTTTTCTTGATTTATGAGATTTTCTTCTTCAACAAGGGTTGCAACTTCAGATTTGAATCCCCTTTGTTTTTTTTGAAAATTTTGGAGGTGGAAATTTTTTGAAGCATTTTTGTGTGAAAAGGACCTTTCCGTTGGATCCAAAGTTGTCGAGAAAGTCAAATTTGGCTTTTGTTTTGCTTGATTTTGATTCTTGATGCCAAATCTATGAAGGTTTGAAGAAAGGACCTTTTTGCCAGATCTAGGGGGTGCCGATTTTTCACCTGCCATTATGGGGCCCCCTCTGCTGCAGGTACTGCAGAGGGTGTACCTCCCACCTTCCACTTTGGCAGGGCGGCGGGACCCCCCCAGGCTCCGCGCAAGGAGGTGGGCTGCCCCTAAAAAAAATTAATTTAATTTTTTTTTAATATTTTGTATGTTTTTTTTAAATATATAAATTTTATGCTTTTAATTTTAAAATAAAAAGTAAAATCTTTTAATATTTTTTTATTTTAAAAATGTAATATTTTTTGGCATTTTTTAGCTTTAAAAAAAATGGTCAAATTTTGCATTTTTTTGCAAAATAAAAGCACTTTAGTTGGAGAATTTTTTCTAGTATCACTATGATTGGTGGGCCTCTATTTCAGGAGGTGTTTTTGAAAAATTTGGTGGAGTTCTTTTTTTCCCTTGCTCAGCCCCTCTCCATTGGGCTTTTATGTTTTGCACCTTAACTTCCAGAGGCCATATCTCAGCCATACGGTGGTCTTTTTGCATGCAATTTTTTTTGAAATGGGGGTGAAATTTCACACTCTTCGTAGTGGTGTAGGTATTTTCTAGTTTTTATTTCTGGTTTTTTTTCCATAATCCTATTTTCTCAGTGTTGTAGTTGTTCAATTCTCATTTTGGAGACTTTGACATGCCATATCTTTTGCATCCAGACGCATTTTTGGGTGTCATTTTTTTTTAAAGTGCATGTTTTTTCGTGTACTTCATCATGGTCCTACCAGTTTTCTCATTTTCTATAAGAGAATTTTTTTCAACTGTTGTCCTTTTTTGGACATTATGGGCTCACATTGCATGTATTTATGATTTTGTAAACACACTGAGATAAAGTGCCTCTGTATTGCACCTGTATTATGGGATCTTTCACATCACTTTGTGCCTTATTGTACTCGCACTATGATATAAAGTGTCATGGGGGTTGATGTTTGCCTTTGTTTTTGCCTTCATACCTTTCTCATGCATATGTGACTTTTGTTTTCACATCCTTTATATCTACTTGTACTTTCACGTCTACACCTTCAGATTCTCTTGGTTCCTCTTCATGCACTACTTTCTGGTGTTAAGTTTTAGTGTACCTATCACGCCTCTCCCTTTTCAGAATTATGGGGGGGTTTCTACTGTTAGTGCTATTGCTTCCTTGGTTTCACGTTGGAGTGAGCTATGTATACAGTATTTGTTCCTATGTACTAGGAAGATGCAGCGGTTAGTTACCCATGCATTTCGGTGAGATGGAGCACTTACCATATGGACACTCTTGCATTCCTATTTCTGGAGGTGACCTTCCATTTTCTCATGATCAGTTCTTTAGACTTTTAGTACCTTTTCCATGTGTATCTTTGAGTTACAAGTGTTTTCCTTTGTTTTCCATCTGATTCGAGTAGTGTCGTTGGGGGCACTCATACAGATTCTTGTCTTCTTGATCCTAATCATCATATATTTTAGAGGAGGTTTTTCTTTCGACATTACAACAATTAGTCTTCGACAATGTTTGCAGCTTCTTCATGCTTTTGTGGTGTTCTCTTTGTTCCTATCTTTTGGAGCAATCTTTACTTGTTTAAAGGCTTCTTGAGTCCTTCACTTGGCTTTCTTCTCTTTTTGGAGTAGATTTGTTCCCATGTGGTTTTCTCTATTTCTCCACATTATAGAGATCTTATGTTTGTTCATGGGTACCTTACTTGGCCTTGTTTGTCGGGACCCATCTTGCATTCTTTTTAGGGTTTTTAGCTACTCCCTAAGTTCATCTTAAGGGGGGTGTTGGAGTTATCATGCATTAGCTAATAATTAATTAATCTTTAATTGATTATTAGTCTAATTTATTCTCACACACTTTATCTAAAGTTAGGAATGCTTTATTAGTTGAGTTAATCTTAGAACATTATGTCACATCTCATGTGATGTTGACACTTGTCCTGATCTGATCCCTTTCTCATTTAGGGCTTTTCTCTTATAAGCATTCAACCCTCTTTGTAATTACTCTTAGATATTATTCACGGAAAATATCATGACTTTCATATCTTCTTGAAAGCTTCTTTTGTAACTTTTCCTTGTTGATGAATATAGCAATTCTTGTTTGTAGATCTCTTGCATGGAAGGTGTCTTTGTTTGTTGTTTGATCTTGTGGCTCGTGGTTTTGTGCTTGTTTCACAATTCTAACAATGACTTCATCATTGGTCACATTCTTGTTATGAACCCAATATTTTCCTTTGTCATTTGATGTGTTTTGGGTGGTCATGTTTTTGTTGGTACTCTTGATTTCTCCCTTGTCAATGAGGGTCTTGTGGATCTTGGCCCTAATTGGTGGATCATGATTTTTGAGTGGAGAAATTAGTGTTAATTCTTTCTATAAGATTAAAATTTCTCATCATTGTAAAGGTCAGAAAATTGAAGTCAGATTTGCTGCCTAGGACTAGATACTTCTATTTTTACAGTTTTATGCAACAGTTGAACACTTTTTACAATTTTAATGCAAATAGTTAATTTCCAGAAGTTTAATAGTTTAGTGATGATGACAATAGACTATAGTTTTCCGTAGGCCAGTGAATATTGTTGTGCATAAATGTTTCTTAAAATTGGTGAAAATTAATAAGAAGAGATCGAATTTAAAACTATCTATTGTGTTATATGTGGATGTTTTTCTTGTTGTTTATTGATTTGTGAATCTTGGTGATGAGCTTGTCATGTTTATTATTGAAAATTAATTAAAAAAAAGTGATGATGAATGGTATTACAAGCATTAAATTTGCACTATGGATGAAAGTGATTGAATGAACTCTTCGTGAATTACTTCATTTTATAGTTTTCAACTAATTAGGAAATGCCCATTACAAGAATTGCTTGTCTAAATTTGAAGGAATATGTGTTCACATCTTGTTGTTCTAAGTCCCTGATCTATCTTTTCCTATTTATTTAAAACCCCCCATGTTAGATTACTTTGTACTACCCAGTTTGTACCCTTTTTACCACCAAAGGCCCCTTGAATATTATAGTTGCATGAACCACTGAATAATGACAGCACAGTTGAGAACCAACTATTGAGACCTTGGAAGATAGGTGGTTTAAGATTAGCTATCTTTTTCAAGAGAAATAGAGTAGAAATATTTTGTTTAACATTGTTTTGTTATTTTGACCATCAACATGCCTTCTCAAGGATAATGCCTTTCTCAACTAGGTCTGTGAATGAAGTACAACATTGCATTCGTAACTCATGTCTCAATTTTGAATTAAGGTTTTAAATGAACATGACAACCTTTTGTTTCTCAGGTATTTCGACAGGACATCTAGTAGCCAAACCCCTCCATCGTTGAAAGAAGGCTACAAATTTTATCTTCTTGTGTGGTATGACATAGGGTGGAAATTGTTATCTCATTGCCAATGTTGAATACGAAGTGTTTGATAAATTTGTTTGCTAGGTCTCCCCATGTTCTTATGTCAATTGGTAGGTGTACAAACCACTCAAGTGCTATGGATGTAAAACTTCGTGGGAATAGTCTCATTAGATATGTCAGTTCATATGCAATGTCTATGCATGTTGTGGAAAACTCTCTTATGTGTTTGATAGGATTGCCCTTCCCTCTGTATTTAGGCAAGTTAGGTGTGACATAGCCATGCAGGAAGGGTGGCATGTATAGACTCTTGTCGAATGGATATGGACATAAGCCTTTTGTAGAGTAAGTCTTCTTGTTGGAAACTTGCATGTTCTCTATCTGTTGTTGTAGGGCAAGCATTTGAGTTTGTAGGACATCTACTTGATTCAATGATAAGTCTTGTGTATTTTGAGAGCTCATGTTTGCATGTTGAAATCCAATATTACAGGATAAATTTTGATTAGGAATGTGGGCGTATGACAAATTTTGGTTTTGCATATGTGTGCAAGACATCATTTGGTTATAAATGTTTTGATTTGGAATATGAGTGTTGTGGGGAGGATTGAATTGTAAATTCCATGAACTTATGAATTTATGACCATGTGGGTGTTGGTTGCCATATTGTGTGAATTGTCCTTGTTTTTTATGTGGAATAGACCCATGGGTATTGTTTTTCACATGTACATGAGAAGTAGGCACTTGTTGCAATGTAATAGTATGCTGAGAGGCTCCTATATTTGGTATGGAATTTGTTTTGGGAGTCTTATTGATGAAAATATTTGGTATTTTGGTTGAGGCATTTGTACCAAATGGAGTAGAAGATGATACCCCCATGGTGTTTGATGTGGAAAATGGGTTGGACGAGGCACCAAAGGGTTGCGACAAAAATTGTGTCATGGTTGGTGTCATTCCTTGTGTTGTGTTTTGAGTACCAAATGGTGAAGTGTGGATTGTCGTTGCATCTTGTGTGGATCCTCCTAATGGTATAGAAGTGTTGACTTGTGGGATAGAACCACTAGAAATAGGTGTATTGTTTCCTTTACTTTTCTTATTTGGTGTAGGTGTTGCTTGTAGTGTGTTGACGTAAAAACCATGGGGTAATGTGGCTCCTTCTGACAATAGTTTTTTCTAGGAATCATTGAGGGTCTAATGCTGCAATTTCATCCACAAGAGAGGCTACTTCAGGATCATGTGCGATTGTCTCTACTTCTTCTATGGTGACAGTTCCTTTTGGGTCTCTAAGGATGAATTTTTCAAATGGATTAGAGAATGAATTTCATGGTATTGGTGACCCCTAGAAGGAATTAGCAAAGGGGTTGACAAACTCATCATCTCGTGGGAAGGCCATTTCTTTTTGTTTCCTTTCCAACCTTGTCTCGACCATAAAAGAATTGCAAGAGGGAAATGGATGTGAAAGTGATATGATATGACATCTAAGGGAAACATGCCAAAGGTATGGTTATGCCTAGGTATGACTAAGACCATGGTTATGCAACTATGTTTTGTATTTTTCAAAGTATAGGATATGCCTAATGAGGGTACCAAGATATGGATTTCAAAGTGACAAGATATCAAGATGCCTATAGTATAAATGTCACAATGAGGTCCAAATCTATGGTAATTTCTATGCAAAATGATGTCAAGGATGAGACCAAGAGAAAGGATCAAAGTGACAATAGTCAAATGTCAAGAGTGTCACAATGGGATCAATATCTTGAGTATGTCTAGAGTATGCAAAATGTAATACAAGTATGGAAGAATGATGGTTGTGAATGGTAATATAGACTAAAATGATGACTACGGGTATGACAACTAAGCACCTTGTGGAAAATTTAAGGTAAGGTTGCTTAATCAAACTAAGATAGCCAAGGTTAAAAAACAAGTTTATCAAGACTTCAATGATTGTAATGACTAAAATGAAAAATTTGACAAAGGTGGTCTCAAACTAGCCTTGTGAGTTGAGGAGACAACCTAAATGGTAAAGGACTAAGGTGATGGAAAAGGTGAAGTCAAGATAAATCTAATTGTCATTATGGACTATTCTAAAGTCTGGTAAGTTTCCAAAGCCAAGGTTTTCAACAAGGTGTATGCAAACTAAGGTATGACCTAATGTTTGACCTATGTCAAATGCAAAGTATGCAATGATGGAAGGATGGATGGATGGTAAATGACAGATCTGGAAGCTTGTAAGTCTATGATCAAAGAACAAGATGATGCTCAAGAATTGATCAGAAAACAGTTTGTCTTAGTTTTCCCCTAAAATTTTTAATGTCAGGAAATTACGTCATTTTAAGTCTCAATTGCAATGAATGACAGTCATTTGCATCATTCTAGAAATATCAGTTATGATTTTATATGTCTCAGTTGCGGCGAATGATAGTCAATTGCGACTAACAATGTGTTTTTCTAGGTTTTGATTGATTTTTTACCAATTTTGATGTGATTTTGTGAAATTATTTTTGGTAAACACAAAAAAAATTGAAAACACTTGTTTAGTCTAGTCTAAGTGTGAAAATTTTTGTATAATGTGTATGCAAGCACTCGTAGACAATGCACAACCTAGGCTAGGAATAGATACTACTTGTTGAGACCCTACTTCGATTGCTTCATACACTTAGACAAAGTGGACAGCTAGAGATCTTGGTGACACTGGCTCCCCCTTACATGACACGGGCCCACCAAAATCTCTTACCCTCGAAGATCAAAAGATCTTGTGAACCGGGGGATTTACTATCTCTACAATGAATAGTGGAATGTAGGGCAACTTCAAAGGTCCGACCTCTCGCACCAACAAGTAAAAGGTTTGGCCTCTAAAACAAGTGGTTCTTAATCTATGTTTTGGGGTAATACTAGTGCATATACATGCGGCGGCTCACTCAATTAAGACACCTCCCAATCCCTTCCTAAGAAAGGATTTTGACACATCTCAGGGATACTGAGGGAGACATTCGTTAGTAAAGGGCATCTACACCAGGTGATTGAAGACTTTCCCAACAATCATAATAATTTATATAGTAGACCAAAACAAAGTATCACTTGGGTCATTCCCTCTCACAAGTTGGGATGCAAGCCCTCTAAGGGTAACAAAATCAAGAAAAGTATGTTGTTTTTAATATCTAAGATCGCATGAAGCACAAGGAGAGAGCATACACAACACCTTTTTCTCACACTCACAAAGTGTTCATTCTAAAAAGAAAAATCCCAAAACCAAATGTTTGGGTGATTATACAAATTACAAAAGATGTTTTTGATTCCCAAGATAACAAAATGGTTTGAGAGAAGAGCATACACACCTAAAGGAAAAATGAAAACCACAAGACAATGAAGACACTAGTTCTTTTTAACCCTCAAATAAATATGTGAAGAAGACACTTGATGCAAGGTTAATTTTAGACCAATGGGTGAATATGCAAGCCAATTTTTAGCCAATGAGTGAAGAAATACAAGTAAATTTTAAGCCCAATGACATATAAATGCAAGGTTAATTTTATGTCCAATGAGTGTATGAAAATAAGACAAGATAGATAAGTTAGAAAGATCAAATGAAATGTTGCCTTTCCACCTATGCCACATGCTACAAAGCCAATATTAGTACCAGAAAATTCCCAATCTACCAAATGAGTGAAAATAGAATTAAGAAACCCTAAAGAAAATTCAAAAATTCTAGAAACAAGCAGTTGCGTCGCTATAACTGGCAGTTGCAGCTCATGGGATGCATCACAAAAAATGTTGATTATGGCTTTCAGGATGGTTACTGCATTGCAAATGTGCAGTGTAGTTTGAAGCAGTTGCGTTGTTTCCCTAATAGTTGCGGCGCACAATCCTGTAGCTGAAAAACATAATAAAAATGACCAATTTTGACCAAATTGATATGATGATGATTTTTTGATAAAAGCAGAAACCATAAACCATAAACAAAAGGAAATTTTGAAAATGAATGCAAACTAAAGATGTAATGATGTCTTAGGAAGTTGTGGTGTTTCCCTAAGCAAATGCGTCACAGGAACTTGTAGCTACAAAACACAAAAGGAACCAACAAATTTGACCAAACCAAAGACTAATTATGATGCTAAATTAATGTTAGATTATGTAAATAAAAACCAGTAACCTAGAATCAACCATTATTGCATCATTTGAAAACTAAGTGAAATGATCGAGAAAAGATTATTGTCAAGAGAAAGTCAAGAGTAGTCAAGAGAAAAATTTTAGTGATTTATTGTAGCAATTCAAGATCCAAGCATGATGTCAAATCCTATGTGATTTTATGCATGTTTATGTTATCATTATTTGTGAAGGCTATTCCTTGTAGGTCTCCAAGCAATTCAAGCAATCAACCAAATACGATCCAAGACCTTGAGGTGATGTGCATGACTTCAGTCCTTCAAGGAAGCCATTGAAGGGTGGTGAGTTGTAACACTTTTTTGATTCCTCATTCCTTCTTAAAATCATTTATCCATGTTTATTATTGGTATTGCCATTGTGGAAGTGAAAACACTAACACGGGGTTTGACTAAGGCAATCCCCTAAATGGCACAACATTTTTTCTCTCTTTGAATATGCAGGTTTTAGGTTTGAAGAGGATTGAAGGAAGTGTGCAGAGCATTTATTCATTGTTGCATTCAAATCCCTACACCTTATCAACTAATAGAAACTTGCCTACAAAATTATCCGATAGTGATCTGACAAGTCTACAAGAAGAAATAAGGATCTCAGATCTAACATCAGAGGACTGCAAAAATAGAATAGAAGAGGCATCCAAGAACTTAGGTTCCCTTGGGTGACTCTATCCTCATATTCAAACCAATGCCTAACTTTCAGGATAGGTAAACAACACTCTTCCCTTCCCAATTTTTTTTGAAAATCTCTGTTATAGTCTAACAATTGTCATAATCTTGCATTTTTCTTATTAGAGGACATAGTCTAATTAGGTTAATCAAATCAATTACAATCCATTCTAAGGCTCAAAAAGATGCAGATACAGGTCTGGCTAACTTACTATTGATGGGTGTTTTTGTACCTTCTCAACACAGGTAACACATTAATGCACTACCTCTCTTGAAAGGCAATCTCCAACAACAAGTTGTTGAAAATTACCCCAAGGTCTCTCGGGTATCAGGTCATGACAAGCTTGGATTTTCTTAGTTGGTTTGATGTGATTTTGCTGGTAATCACAAGGTAGACTTACAGAGTTAAGTTGGAGGAGAATTGCATCTTCCAATGGAGTTCTTAAGATGGGAAAGTTGGTGCATGATTGCTGTAGGTTCAGACAACAGTCTAGAACTCCTATTTCATCTCAGATTTGGCTTTACAATGTGCAATGAACCTTGTTCAAAGTCACTATTAAAGAAAAGGAAAAAGGGTGGGGGAAGAGAGAAGTTCCTAGACTTGAAACTAGTAGTGAACAATGATAATGGAGGACCCTATTGCAGACAACCTTCCTAAAATGAAGTTCCACCTAACCAGATTACTTCGCAGTCTAATGAAACTAGTGCAAGCTTCTAAGAACTACATATATTCAACCATTCATTCACCATAAGCATGAATAAAAGATATAAATTTAGTGCAACTTTCAATTTATGCCCAGACTAACTTTACACAACCATTTACCATCAATAAACAACAAAAAGTATGGACAAGGAAGGTTGCCAACACACAATAGAATTCTTCAATATCAATGCACAACATTAACTAATCTACTAAAACAAGCTAAAATATATAGAACATCAAAGTTAATCTACTCAAATTCACTAACTATGAGAAGAAGAATCATGCAACATGAAGTTGGAACTCAACAATCCACCAAATCAATGAATTTCTATTAAAATAACAGTAGCATTCCTTCACAACAACTCAACTCTCTCTTGAAAATGAGAGGAAACCCCATATTTATAGTGTCCAAAAAGAAAAATGAATGGCCAAGATTTAGTCTCATTGTGTGGCCAGGATTCACTACAAACTAGGGTTTCACCTACCCCCAAATATTTTACAATATAAAATTGCATTTTGTCATTTAGCCTATTTTGTCTTCATGTAGGAGCACTATAGCTCTTTTGTCTTTTTGTTGATTTCCTTTGTTGCAGCTACTTGGTGAGGAAATCATCATCTATTACAGGATTTCCCTCACTCTTCTTCACAGTGGCGAACTCCACAAACCTCACGATCAACACCTGAAGCTTGTTCCACTCTAATATATCCAACTGAATCACTTGAAAGTTCAACCTCCTTGATCTACCAATGAGTACGTCCCAGTCCTTGTCATGCTTTTGTGTATTCTTTATCACTTGTTCGGATAGGGAAAAGGCTCGTGCAACAAAACCCATAAAATCTGGCATAAGTGCATTTGTGGTCCCATTCTCCATCTTGTGAAAATATGGCTTTATTTTCTCTAGGTCTAGCTCAATGGCGGGCACATCAAAATCTATCATCAGCCTTAGATACTCTTCACAAGCTACCCTGATTTCCTTGATCCAATCAATATCCAACTCCACTTCATGGAGCACTCGCTCCAACACCTTTCGGTGGTCTAAGCTCAACTTCCATCTCTCCATGAGCCAATGGTCACCCCCCACCAAAGAAAACTCCTTTTCCCATGATTTTTCAAGTATCTTGAGAATAGCCTCAAGCTTGGGATATGTGATTTGGTATAGCTCTTGGAAGTCGATGCATAACTTCCTTATTCCCTCAAGTATCTTTTGCACCTCTAGGAACTAGTTTTTTGTCTTGACAGCATGGCCTATGCCCATGTTTCCATTGTAGAGGACTTGTCAGAACCAATCCTCTATGGATTTTGTCCAATTCTTTCTCTTCTCCAATTTGTCAATGTGGTATTTGGACAACAGTTGCAGTGGTGTTGAGGACATGGTAGGGAGTTCTTCAACAAATGACCACTGTTGGATGTAAGCTATCAGATCTCCACTTGTGCTTTTAACTCATCCTTGGAAGTCTTATCTTTATGCATATGGTGCACAATAGTGGCAATGGATCATTGGAGATGGTTGATTTTTTGCTCTCTTGTTGCTATCCCTAAATCAAGGGTAGAGATATTGTAGCTCACCCCTTCTTCTCCCATCATTGGGGTGGCTATCTGCACTGTCCTAGATCTAGACACATCCATTGTCAGATTGGATCTGACCTTTGGCCTCTTCTCCTTCTTTGTGCTTATTTGGGCTCAATCCAAGATGGTCTCTAGCCTTGCCTTTGGATCCATTGGGGTTAGGGTTTCTTCCCCAACTATTTCTCAAGCCATTCGGGCATTTGAAATTACCCTTTTGGTGATTCGTGATCACCTTCTTCTTCATAGGTGAGTTGGATTTCTATTGCTTTGTCACCTGGAGCCTCCCACTCTTTCTTTTCTTCTTCTTCATCAGAATCCCAGATGAAGACAATTTCCTTTTGCAAGGATTTGGTGATTGTGCATTCTTTGGGGTTGTCCTCCCCCTTAGTAGTTTTATCTTCTTCTTCTTGGTCATTCCTAGGTTCTTCATGATGTTCCATTTCAGGGCTCTTTTGGGCTTCAGCCTCTTCCTCAGGCTTATCTTCTTTCTTTTCCTCCTCTTCATGTCGAGGAGGCATTCCTTCATCATGCTTGGGGCTTTTATTTTGTTCCCCAGTTGGAGGCTTAGTGTCCTCCTCCATTTCCTCTTCTGCATTCTTCTCCTCATCAGAAGGCTACCTCTCTACTTCTTCTCCTACATTTTTGAGTTGCTCGGCCAACTCCTCTTCGAGCTTTGGGTCAAAGGTTTCCATAATATACTTGGTACCCGGCTCTTCGATGTCCTCCTCAGATGATTGCATTTCTTCCTCCTCTCCTTCATGCACCACTTTATCAATTACTAGGTGTCGGTACTTAGGATGCTCATGGTAATCATCTACTTCTTCTTCTATTTCTTTGGTAGCTCCCCTTGTCTCTCCAACTCTTCTGATATCTACATGGTTGCTTTCATTTCCTGTGGTTCAGTTGGAGGAAGAGGGACAGGGAGGTTTGTAACAATTTGTGCCAAGGCATCCTGTATTGCCAGGTTCATTAATACCCCAGACAACTCTGTTGGAATATTTTGCATGTGACAAGTGAAGGCCTTCATGAGTGAGAGAGTGGGAATTGGCATTGTTGATGTAGTTAGTAGGAGAGGTGGTGATAGAGACATGGAGGAAGAGGAGAGCAGAGAGGTAGTGGCAGAGGAAGAGTCTATCACCATGACTTGTGCAATGGGTGGGGTGGAAGCAAGGTGGACCGAGATATCCACCACAAGCGGAGAAGTAGCAACCATTTCCTCAGAAGTAGGCGGAGGGGTAGCAGTGGTAGCAATGTCAGCAATAGTGGTGACTACAAGAGTGGAGGCAACATGTGGTGACTTTGGTTGCTCAGCCTCTTGCTCTTCTCTCTTATGGAGTAGGTCCTCCTAGATGGTGGGAATCTCCATGAAACTGCCCGATGTATTTGGCTTCTTGGAGGGTTCACCCTTTGAGGCTTTTCTTGAATACACCTTGGGTTTAGGCTATCTTTCAGTCGTCTCTTTTTTCTTTCTCAACCTAGTGGCGAGAGGATATTTTGAAGTTTCTCCAAATGGGGCAGTACTTGTCCCACTATCGGTCTCATCCCCAGTTTATCTTCAAGTTCCCCATATGTCAGGGTGGCTCCTTGTAGCTTCAATTGGGTGATCTACCTATCAATCCATTCTTTTGTTCTCACCTCAATCAACTTCGTAAGAATATTAATCTTGTTGACCTCTTCCTCGTTCTAGTCAATTAACGAGAATGGGAGGTTGGCAACTACACTGTATCGAGGATCAATCACTATATTTTCATCCTCCACTATCTAGTCTGGCACAAGGAATAGGTTGAACTTCTTGAAAAATTACACCATCATGTTCCTCATTCACACTTATTTATCATCCCTGTAGTTGGTCAAAAATTCCTCAACATTATGTACATGGGTGTGTTCCATCCCGACCATCTTCCTGAGCTTACCGTATGGATCCATCCGCAACCAAGCAGTGTGGAACTCCGAGTTATATTCTGCAAGCTCTTTATTAGAATTGTCCACACACTAGGATGTGTGGAGGTCATACATTCCTTGGTCGAAGGAAAGGGGATAGGGAATCCCTGCTCTATACTTGTTGCTTAGGAGGGTGTGTGCAGGTTGTAATTATCGAAAGAGCTCAAGAAATATTATCTAGTCATTTGGGTACCGGGGCAACTTGTATGCTTTCTTTGAGAAACCCTCAACTCAAATGTAGGTAAATTTTGGGAATTGTATGAACAGGAAGCTAAACCGATGGATGTAAGCATTTTCATTTTGGGTGACTCTCCTTTCAAAATCACCTCCAAGCAGTTTGATAATATGGCCTATGAAGGCATCATTAACTCTGCAGTAATCCCAATTGAATTTTTTGTATTGGAGTTGGGGATACTTATCATATACCTTGAGCACCCTGCCCATAGTCTCACTCAAAGCCATAAACAAGCCTCGGTATTGCATCTGGTCTGCTAGTAGGTAAACCAAGTAGGATTTCATGTAAAATTGTTGAGTATTTTTTACTACCACAAATTGCTCATGGAAGCATTTACTGATCATTCCCGCCCAATAGAATTTGGCTTCGCTCTAGAGGATTTCTTCCACAAAGTACAACATCCACTCTTGAAAGTAGGGTACAGTCGAAAGGCCCATGACTCTGCTTAATAGGGTTACCAAGTCATGGTAATCCTCGTAGAAGTCACTGCGAAAGAGCTCTTAGGGTTCTTTAGTTGCATTGCCCCTCTTTTCTTTTAGCTAATACTGATTGATGATCTTTTTGCATTTGAGAGGGTCTTGATCCCACATCTTCTTTCCATATTTTTTGGATGTTTCCTCCATCTCAGTGAAGGTATGGATGTGGAAGGTTTTCCCTATTGATTTAGTAGATAGGTCGGCTAATACATTTCCATCTCTGTCCACAATTTTTTTAGTGTCTTCTTGATAGGCTTCCCTACAAGCACAAGCTCGAGAGCAATGAGAGCGGGTGAGAAACCAGCGGCTTTGGCCAACCCACTACTTCTAATATTTCTAGCATTTTTTGTAGGGTTGATCCAAACCCTTTGCTTGAATTCATCAATATCTATGTGTCCCAGATTAGTGTCTGAGATCTCCCTCCAATCTGTGGTGACTTTGGAGTTAAGGGGCTCCCCTTGGAATTTTTACTTCATCTAGTCTTTATCCTCTTTGCCTCTAGGTGCTTTAGTTGACTTTTTTCCCTTTTCTTTCTCTATGGTCACCTTCGAAGGTCCTACACCTGGTTCCATATATCTTGCGGATGAGAGAGCAATAAACATTCAAGCATGAAACACAAGGAAAGTTAGCCCAAATCTTACAAAATGATGTTACATTAGATAATTCATCACTCAAAGATCCTAATATCTCCTTTTGATTATCATTAGCCTTTTGTTGGAGGGAGTTATAACAGTGTGGACCTAGGGGTGTAGACTTCCCTGGGTTGGTGGGCATTTTGGAGGCAGTTGCAAGAGGGACAACAATCAAGGCACGATGGCCCGCATGCCCCAACCCACATTAAGATTTAGGCATGAAGTGGGGTCCACCAAGGAGGTCAATCCATTTTGGCACTTGGGTCAAAGTCATTTTGAAGATTTGGAGGTGTTAAGACCATCTTTCAGTCATGCGGGCCCAAGGCAGGTAGAAGCAGGAGGTGGCTTGGCTATTTGAAGTTCCATCGTTGAAACGACACTGGCAAGGTGGCATTCTATATGCAACATTCCGCCATGTGGGACCTACAACTTCGGAGGAAGGTGGGTGCTCCACTGTTGAAGTTGAAATCGCTCAAAAGGATGCAGGTCGAAAGGTGTGGGTGAACAGTGGGTCATAGCCATTTGGAACGACGAAGGCCAAATGGAGGTTGGGCGGAGGAGACCTACATCATTAGATCCATGGAGGGCTTCGATGTTTACTTTGTTTATCATTTGTCAAGCAGAAATGGAAGGGTCAAGTTCCGCGTAGCAGGCCGATGGGGGTTGACGAAAGTTTTGGGACAATGGAAGCGAGACGAAACTTCGCAAATAGAAACCCGCAAGGGATGGTCTACCTAAGGCTTAACAATTGTTTGTTTTTGTTTTGAGTTTGGATGGATGCAGTAGGTTTAGGACCCATAGTGTGGAAGGCTGGCATGCAAAGGCCGTTTGGAATGGCGGATAGGCTACGACAGCCCGCAAATGAAAGTCTGCGAGGCGAAGCCCATAATGAAACTCAAACTTAATCATTTAAGGTGCAAAGGAGAATGGTCGGTAGAGGTGAGGTCGGGACCCACTGGTCAGGTGGATGCTAAGGTTTTTCCATTTAGAGTAGTTGCTTGTGCATTGGAAAAATACTAGCAGAGGTCTGTGGAGAATGATTTGCATCATCTAGACTGCCTTATGTTGATTTACAAAACGTGTCGAACAGCGAGGTCGAACATGCGAAGAGGTGGAGCACAAAATCTATTTGAATCGACAAATCCAAGATGGATTTATACAAGTGGAAGTCTACAGGGAAGAACCTGCGATGAGCCCATGCTTAGGTATTTTTCCAAGTTTGAGTTTGATGGGAAATCAACGAGGTGGGGTCCACATGTCGGGAGGTCATGGTTGGACAACCATTTGGAACGGAAAAGTTTAAAAGGCACTCTGTAGGTGAAATCCCATGTTTGTAGACTTGGGTAGGTCTGAAGATCCTTCATTTAAGCCTTGCAAATTTGAGCCAAGTTTAGGGTGGCCAAGTGGAGGGGCCTTCCGCGAGGGCGAGCCCGATGTGAGTGCTCCTTGCTTCAGGTTTTAAACATTGTCAAAGGGAGGTGACGGTGGTGGCATGGGCACAGGCCTGCAAAGCACGAATGCTCTAGTCGAAGAATGACCATAGCGACTGTGAGTTCCGCACATGGCTCATAGGATATTGCGAAGATATTCTACAATTTCAAAACATGGGTTTTATTCACCTGGGTTTAATCTAGTTGATTTTAAGCTTTCCTCAAATATTTTAACAACCTTTTATAGAATTTAAAGAAAACTTTGAAACAAGGCACATGGCGATGACTAACCTATGAAGCTCGATAAAATGGATGAACAAACAACTGGAAAAGGCTTCAAGTCGGCAAACGAACTTGGCGAGTGTGACAATAACATTGGCAGGAGGCTCTCTGACTTGCTCTGAACAAATGACAAGTGAAAATGACAACTCGGGGTTGCCTATTTATAGAAAATGGTGCATTTAATTCCCCTCATAAATGCTCGTATGACAGTGTTAGAGTTTGGTAAGTAGTTATTTTAAAAACGATGATAGGAGCGGCAAAACCTGACAAGCGAATGGCAATCAGGAGTTAGTCATTTGGGCAGTCGGCAACGAAAATGGCACTGAAGGGTGCAGGTCCAGTGGTGTAGAAGGGCGCTAGGCGGAGGTATTTTGGAATGGCCAAGAGGATAAGGAATTATGCATGGGGCATCCTGTAGGGCTAGACTCGCATTGCTCCAAGGACACCAATTCTAAGGAATGAAGGAAAATAGCTAAGGGAGTTCCTCAAAGGCCTAAAACCTTAAAAATTTGAGGGTGAAAAAACATGGCCAACTCAAGATGATTTATTTAAGACTCACTGACCACTTAAGAAACAAAAATATGGGCCATGCAAAAATGAGGCAACGACAAAAGTGACCCAACGAAGCAAGAAGAAAGAGGGTTCTCGTTCTGAATGGGGCGTGTGTGCTATAGGCACAACAAATGGAACTGGTAGTAGGAGGGCCTTTGAGTTAAGCTAGATCGAATCAGATCATTTTCCCTTGAGAGATTCCACAGAGTCTTAAGGTCCACACCCAACAAAGGGGAATTTCAGGAACTGCAGCCCCCTACAAGGGCTAGAAAGACTAAGAAAGGGGACACAACCTCTTCTTCCTCCTCCATTCCATCCACTTCACCTTCATCTTCACCTCCTTCCTCCTTTCACTCACCCCATGCTCCTCCATCCTCTTCTATCTTTGCATTTTCCCCTTAGTCTACCCAAGTTACTTTTCAGTTGCTTGCTTCCCACAACCGAGGTGTTGCTCCAATCCCTACTCTCCAAATCCAAAGCGCAATCCCAATTGTTGCTACCCCGGTGTAGCCCTAGGTTACTGTTCAACAATAAATACCACCCCTGCCTCCCCTCATGGCTTGGCTGGGAAATAATCCTTCCCCATTGTTATTTAAAAATTACCATTATATGCCTAAGAACCCAAAGAGCTTTTGCACAAAGTTCAATCCTGGGGATCCGCAAGGACAACTGAAGAACACATTAAAATCTTCCAAGCGACATTGAAAGATATGCAAATTGATTATGAAGACGTAGCATTCAGGCTTTTCCCTTATTCTTTGGGAGAAGAGGCCTTCTATTGGTATATCAACTTATCGATGGGGTCCATCACATCTTGGGCATTGTTAATGAATGCCTTCTTGCAGAAGTATAAGATCCCAATCAACCCTTCAAAGTTGTATCAGAAATTCATGTCTATCTGAAGGGAAGTTAATGAGCTGATCAGTTCCTTAAATAATCAATTCCACCGAGCATATATAAGGATGCAAGCTTTGTACATGCTCAATGATGCTGTTGCCTTGCCCGTTTATTATGCAGCCTTGGACAACCTCATGGCTGCATTGGTGAAGAGGATGCAACCAGCTCAAACCAAATTAGTAGATGCTTATGCTGATGCAGTTATTACCAGCACTGACCTGGGTCAAAACATCTTTGGTCCGCTACCTTCCTTGGGACAGGCTTCCCATCCTATGCAGATTCAAGGACTCACTCAAGCATTGTAATACCAGGAACCTCTCATGAATCAAGTGCCACAACTGCCCATAGTGCCTCATCCAGGGAAACCCATGAACCAAGCCCCCTAGTGCCCCATTACTTGCAATCTCAGCAACAACAAACCTATGCATAACTGTCATAGGTATTGTCATATCTATAAGGGCCTAAATTCCCACCCACTTAACAAAACACAGTCTGTCTTCCTCTAGAATCAAATGTCACAACTAGGAAATGCTGAAAAAGACTGGTTAGAGGAGTTGACGGAGATGATAAAAAATATTTCCATGGAGATGACTCATCCCCAGAACCAAAATAATCAATTGCAGGCCTCGCAGCATAGCATTCAGGCTAACATCAACCAAGACAATAGGGACAACTGTGAGGTGGGTACCTCATCAGGGAAAAATTACAAGTGAGGATAGAACTCCAACTAGAGTTTTGAGAGGAGACCTTCACAAAGGCAGAACTGAACGTGGAACACAAGGACAAACAATGGAGGTGTTCCCACTCCTCTAGATCAACCCACTAGTAATGAGAAGACAACCAGTGGAGTCTACCTCACCGAAGTTGCCTTATCCGGATGGTGCAAGATTCACAAGACAAGTAGGCATTCTGAGTTAGATTGCCCCAAGTCCCAAACAGCCATAGAAATCTTTCAAGTGGAAGTCTAGAACGTCGTTGATAGTGCAAAATGTAGGGATATAGTTCTGTCTAGGTCGTATGACTCTTCTGTGCTCATGGTCAACCAAGCCCCATTCCTGCAAAGTGAGCAACAAGCCTGAGAGTGTGGCTACCTCCCCAAAGAATGAAGAAGTAAAAGAGGTAAGTAACGAAGAAGCTTTATCCCAACTCTTTACTTCAATAGATAATGGTCCAGTAGATGAAGAAGAGTCCTATGAAGATGAAGTGCAAATGTTCCATCAGAGAGCATCTTCATATAATTTGAGAAATA